>CATIWR010390485.1:0-31270 GCA_949677035.1 Omphalea diandra
TAACTTAGGTTGCTAGAAACAAGTTTTCTAGAGGTCTAGTTGGGATTTGAAGATCAAAACTCCAATACTTGTTTTGATAGATCTGGACAACTATTCTCAAGCATACGGGTAAGGAATCTAATCCAACCTTGTTCGTATCACAATGGCTTTGATAGGATTAGCAAACTTTTATGGATAAACATTAACAAAAGCCAAGGGAACTGGATGATCTTCCTGCAATAGATCTGACACCAAAGTTACATTAGGAAGTTGAATTGGACAATCTGCAGTCAAACCCATAATTGGTGTTATGCCATGACAGGAATATGGCATACATCCTTCGTCATCAGAAAACTCATCTTGGATGGCAAAAACAGTTTCTTCTGTAGCTTCATCTTCTAATGATTCAACATCAGCATCTTCAAGATCAATTGCTGTTGAAATCTGTATCTGTTGAATCATTTTAGAAGCTTGCTTTTTCCGATTAGGGCAATTTTTAGAGAAGTGTCCTCTTTGACCACAAAGAAAACATCTATTAGACTTTCGATGACCTCTATACTTTTTTATTCGAAAGAATCTCCAACGCTTCTTACGCTTCTCATCAGAAGGAGAGGACTTAAGCTTGAAATAATGTTTCTTCTTTTTTGTTCTGCAATCACACTCCATCTTCTCTTCTTTAGGACATTTGATTTTCAAATCTGATCTCCTTCAAGCTTTCTTCAAAGTAGGCTGCCTTTGTCTATCCATCTTCTGAGTGATCACCTTCTGCTCATTACACAATTTCTCTAATCCTTGCATCAAGAGTTGATAAATTTCTTCGAAGGAATAATCATTAATTGATCTATCCTTATTACGCATAATCTGATGCATGGAATTAGTTAAAACTTATGGTAAAGAGGTAATGAACGCCTCTTTGAGATCTGGACTTGCCCATCCGGATAACTAATAAAACTTCTTTGACATACGCTGGTAATGAAGATCCAGATCCTTCTTTAACAAAAAACAACACTTCATATTAAAAAATTCTCTTCGTGCAATGTCTGAAACTTCCGTAGGTTTTCCTCTAAATTCTGCATATAACATCCCCAAGAACTATGCTTGACTAGGGGATTGGAGCATCTTTAATCTGGAATACTCATCAAGTGCAGAATACTATTCTTGCATTCTTCCTGTCATCCTTGCAGTAAATTCTTCCAGAATAGAATGAATTACTGCTCCTGGCTTTTTCATTTGGGTATCAATCCAAGCTCTGAATTGTTGGAATCGATCTCTATAATTTGCTGGTGAAAGGTTATCCAACGTAAACCATAAACCCCCATTGGAGGTTGATATTTCCCGAGCTGCTTCTGCATGTGGATATGATTCATCGATTTCTTCAGGTGGGTTGATAGTATATGGCGGATCTAGTGGTGGATCCGCCATGAAATGTTCTGCTACCACCTCCTCATCTGAAACTTCTTGTTCCAAGAATTCCAAAGACTCCAAACTATCAGAACTGTCCGAAGAATTTGAGGAATTTGTAGCTGCTATAGAAGAAGCCATATAACAGTCTGGCATGAAAGATGTAGCTTTATCCAGATAGGATATCAGAGGATTGATCATGTTTACTCCAGGTGGTGGTTGTTGTGGTTTAGGTTTAGGTTTTTTAACAGATTCTAAGGACTCTGTGGAATGCATAGAGGTATCAAATTGTTGTGGAAACTTTCCTGCTTTGAGTTTCTAATGAAACAAATCAACTGATAGCCCCATGTGCTCTTGTTCTTTAAGGGTAGGAATTTTTAGGACTGGTGCTTTATGTGGATGGATTGGTGGTAAAGGAATGTCAAATGGGTCTATATAGGTAGGTTTTTTGTTTGCCTGGGCATGTTTAAGATCAATTTCTATCCTCTGTATTTGATCTTTAAGTCTTTGGATCTCGACTGATTTTTTTTGAATATCTTTCATCTGAGCTCTTTGATCGATCATACTCATTATCTCCTTGTGCTTTGCATATGCTTGAGCCTGCAATTTGATCATCAGCTCATACATGTCTTTCTGTGTTTCTGTCAATCTATCCTCGACTTTCTAGATTTGAGTAGACACCTTATTCACTCTAGATTCAATCTTCTGAAGGATCTTGTTTTGGACCAAAGCGTTAGAAGTCTGCCAATTCAACATAGGTTCTCCTGAGGAGATTTTCAATGGTTGTCCTTGAGGATTAACTCTTGTAGGAGTTTGGATAAAAGGCATCCTTCTTACCTGGGTATTCAGGTTTGTCTGCTCTTGAAGTAGAGGAAATTCATCCTCAGTAAATGATGGCGAAAGCTGTTGGTACATGCAAATTTCTGGTAAGGCTGTTATTTGGCTATAAGGTTTTTCTTAGTGAAGGTGTTTAAAAGACTATTTATAACAGGACAAAGGAGGTTGTTTAGGGTTCTTTGGAGTATGACAAGGTGAAGGTTGGTGGTTAATAAGACTATGGCCGTAATTGACCAGATAGTCATATTTTCTAGATGGTTCTCCCAATAAACCAACAGAAGGATCTCCGTCCTCAAATCTTCGTCGCATCTCCCTTTCAGAACAACCTTTTCCTTTTTTCTTCTTTTCTTCTTTCTCCTCCTCCTCCAGTCTATCAAAATAACATTGATCACAGTCACATCCTCCCTAGTAATAGTGACCATCCCTCTGGAAGGGATACATAGGCTTTCCATCAGCTTTGAAGTATTATACCGAAATATTCTTCTCAGGTTCATATGGAGTCATCATCATCTGAGTTGTAAACATAGCTGCATCTAATAAAGAAAGCATTGGCCTCTCAAATCTTGTCTCAATTGTCCTGTCAGCCCTTCTGTAATACACCGGCTCAATGGACTGGACTGGTTGATCCTGCTGGTAGAGTATTTCATAGCTGGTGATCCAAGCTTCTGGTAAAAGCTTGATCAACTCCTCCCTAGATATCTGTCTAGGGATATGGATGCAGGTCGAGACTTTGTTGGTTTCTACCAAGATCAATAAAGATTCATCTTCATTAGGCAAGGATAGATCTATAGAGTGATTTTGGACTCTATAAATCATCTGGTAATGAAGAGTTGCTGCAGTTGCTGAAGTGACTTGAGGTGCTCCTACGATCTGTATCTGAACTTAGAGGGAATACAGGATGTTTGGATCTTTCAACGCCATGTTGTAGTTTGGATAGAAAGTGAACATGATAGTTCCTGCATTAAGACAAGTCTCCGCAGTTCCTATTACTACATACTGATACTGAAGATATCTCTGATATAGTAAGGCAATCCTTGCAAACACAGGAAGACCTTTTCTCCCATGATAACTTACTGCAAGTTGGATGGCACCGAAATGCATATGAGTGTATCCTTGAGCTATCAATTAATGGATAAACTCAGGAGGAATCTCCAAATTTATAAATTGTTCCAACCCAGTTGCTTGGACTAGACATTGGTCAAAACTAGAAGCCTGTACATATTCTTTTACAAACTTTACTGATGGTTTAATCAGAGATCTGATGGTTCGGGTAAGGCTAGTTTTGTTTCTTTGGAAAAGCATCATAAGGATTCAAGAAAGGAAGGCTGGTCTCTTAGATTTTCTTTTCATTAGGGATATAGCTTAATTCATACAGATAGTCTATTTTAGAAGAATGTGATCTTTTAAAGGTTACAGGTGGTGGTATCAGAGCTAGGTTCTTCATCTTTAAGGGGGGTGAATAGAATATAGTATGAGGGTGAGCCAAAGGTAATCATCAATCATGGCAAATATCACTGTTACTCCTGATCAACCTTCTTCTTCTACTAGCCAAACTGAACCCATAACCTCTACTCCTTCTTTTAGAACTACACCTTTAACTGTTACTGTACCACCACCTGTAACCTTTAAAAGATCTAAAGAACGGGATAAAGAAATTTGAATTTCATTTGGTGGGCCATCACTTCTTAGTGCTTATGGATTGTTCGTCCTTTCCGAAGATGCTAGAATTTAAAGGAAAAACTGTACCAAATGCTCAGTTGCTTCGTCTGAAAGATTAGTTTAGTAAGTACAGTTTCGATGTCCATCATATGAAAGGAGATCAAAACCTCATTCTTGATCTATTATCGAGACCACCACAACAATTATCCCTTATTGCAAAATCTCATTCTTTTCCTATGATATTCATGGCTTTAACATCCAGTTCAACAGAAGCATCCACTTCTGTTCCTTTTACTATACTAAGGCAAAACGAGCTTGAAATTTGAGCGTATCCCATTTCTACTTCCACAAAATTCAAATATATTTGGAGACACTTTATGGCCTATTACCATGTCTCAATGGGATGAAGTATTTGAATATCACCTAACATCTATATGCTCCCATGCAATCTGGACCACGGTCTCCATAGTGGCATCCTAAAAAAAATATTTTTGTAATATATGAAAATAAAATATGAGCACATGAATTGAAATTGTATTAAGAAAAAAAATTTAAATTATACCTTGAACTCCTTCTAGTAGAAATCCTTGGTGTTCATTGACACCGTCTTTCAAGTATAGCGTTCAGGGTTCAAACGCTCCTTGAACTTAAAGAAATGTAAATAGAACATCGATTTCCTAGGATTAAACTAGAAAAAAATATATTGTTGCATAATATATACACACACACAAAAATACACACACACACACACACACACACACACACAATGAGATGATTATAACAACATACCTCGTACTAATGACTTATATCCTAGGTTAATGAGATGATGAAGGATCAATTGCAGATGCAGTAGAAGTATCATAGGTAGGCGACTGTGCAGGTGCAGCGGGTGGTAAAAGAGGTGATGGAGGCAAAGAATATGCAAATGATGTTCCAACTGGTGGAGCCAGAGGTAATGAAGTGGGTTGATTAGACAATGATACATAAGGTGACGAAGAAGAAGGACTATCATATTGGTCTCAACTAGTGCTTCGTGTAGTACCTCAGCTTGACGAACTCCCATGATATTGACATCATCATCATCATTATCATCTAATTCTTCATTTTCTAATGCACTGTCCTTATTGTCACACTCGTCAATGTCAACAAATGAACCCATTGCATCAATCAATCTTATTTGTTGATCTTGAACCTGAAGGTTGATTTTATGAATCTTTGTGTCATTATCTTTGAAAGTTTCACTGTTCACAGTTGGAACTTCTACCATATATCTAGCCTTTATTTTGCAAACAACCCCCTAATCATATTGTCCCATTTTAAGCTAGGATATGGGGCATAATACACCTATGTTGCTTGCAAGTGAGGACAAATGGTTCATATTTATTGAATCTTTTTTATAGTTCACATCAAGAAGTTTGTATTACTTGTGAACTATCATACCAATATTTGGTCTAGGATCAAACCATTCACAGTTAAATAAAACAATTCTCTTGTAAGGTAGTTCAGGATACTCTAACTCCAGAACTTCAGTTAATTGACCGTAGTAGTCACTCTTTTCAGCATTATAATTTGTTCCCTTTATGCAAACCCCATAATTATTAGTTGCTTTATTAGAACCATATGCTTTAGAGTGAAATTTGTAACTATTAACATAAAATCCTTGATACAGTTTTATAGTACGTAATGGACCTTTTGCCAAATCCTTGATGACAATGTTGATAACATTATTTGATCAATTATGTGCCTACAATTTATATTAATTCAACAACCAAACATTAAATTGTGTTACACATACTTGAAAATGACAAGTTTATCATTCATTTTATATACTCACATATTAATTGAACCAAATTGCAAAATCATTCTCCATATACACATTAACGTGATTGTTAACAATTGTTGGGTAACTTTATTGTAACCCTGACACGTAAATCCTTCACATCATATGTAGAAATCAATGGACATTAGTATATACAAGTGCAATTCCCTATTATCGTTGTTAAATAGAAATAGAGCTGAATTCTTAATAAAAGGTGATACTTCCTCATAATTAACTAGAATGTATGTGTGCATATCAGTTAGCATTATTATTTTAAACCCCTCTAATGGGTGACTTATAGGTTTGAATATACTAAGCATCCCATCATATTCTTTGTAATCCCCTTTACATACATCATTATTTTGGGGGACTTTTTGATGTCGTGCATTAATATAGAGCTCAAAGTAACGTACACTGAAAGCTGAAACTTCTTCAACCAAATATGATTGCATAACAAACCTTCAATTGAGCTTTATTTCACATGTTATTTTTTAACTTTCAAAGGTAACTTTTGAATGGATACATCCATCGATATTGAATTGGACCTATAATTCTCGCTTCATATGGAAAATGAATTAGGAGATGTTTCATACAATCAAAGAAGCTTGGGGGAAGTATACATTAAAGCTTACACAAAATAACAGGAATATCTTGCTCTAGCTACCTTATATTTTCCACACGTGTAATAGTTGAAGTTAAATCCTTGACAAAAAAGCTCGACTCTGTTAAGGCTTGCCAAACATGTGCTAGAAACAGTTCCTGAAATGCAATTGATATCAACCGTTGCGTGAATATATGACAATCATGACTTTTCAAGCTAAACAACTTAACACTATAAGAAAAATAAAAAAAAAATACTAACAAATTTACTGATGGATAATATTTTGTCCACAAATACGGTTAGATTTGTATCAAAAAAATGAGCAATTAAGTTTATAAATATGGAGACAAATTACTAATGAATTTTTTTCGATAAATTGCCTACGAATAGTGTTTGTCAGCAAATTAAAATTTGCCGATGAAATCATCGACAGGACCATACTAAAAGTCACGTGGGAAATCACACACTGAGTGGTTTGTTGGGGGTCTGTCGATAAATTTTAATTTAATTTTACAGACATATTCCTGACAAATTTAATAATCTGATGTAGAAAATTTTAATCTGTCAGTAAATTTCTTATATGACCCGATGTTGCATTCCTCTTCTTCTTTCTTTCCTCTTTCACCCTCTCTCTCGCTCTTTGTCTTTCTCTCTCTCTCTCTCTCTCTCACACACACACACACACGCACACGAGAGTGCGCACACACACACACACACCCACCCTCACTGCCACACCACCACACGTCTCTTGCCTTTCTATTTGTCCCTCTCTCATGTCACCTATTGCCCACTATCACTGATGCCTCTCTCTCTATGTTCTTGTCATCGCTGTCACCACTGAGGGAGGAATTTGTCACCACCACAAAGGTAGGTTGAATATTGTTTATTTATTTATATTTAGTTGAATTTTTTACTATGTGAATTTTGGGTTGAATGTTATTTTTTTATTTTTTATTTAATTTTTTTATATTAGTTAAATATTGATTATGTTGAATGTGAATTTTTAATTATGTGAATTTTTTTATTATGTTGAATGTGAATATTTGGTTATGTGAATATTTGATTTTATATAAATTATGTATAAATTATTTTGTATATTTTGCTGAGTTGGTTTAGTTGGAGTGTTGAATTTTATATAAATTTTGTATATTTAGTTTGTGTACATAAATTTTGTATAAATTATGTTGAATTTGTGTTGAATTTTGTATAAATTTTTATATAAATTATGTTGATTTTGTGTTGAATTTATAAATTTTGTATAAATGATCTTTTTTAAAGAAATTATGTTGAATTTGTGTCGAATGTGATTATGTAAATTTTTTATTTTGTTAATTATTGTTATTTTTGTTATTATGTGAATTCGTGCTTTTTTTAATTTTGTTAATTTTTGTTATCTTTTTTATGATTGTTGTTAGGTTGTTCGATAGATTAAATCTCATAAAGTTATATGAAAATAATTTTAGATTTGTTGGTAAATAGAAAATTAGGTTGTTAAATGGATTAATAAAATTTGTTAATTTGTGTTAATGTTTGATTTTATGTTACTTGTGGTAATTTTGTTTATTTTGATTAATGTTGTTAGGTTATTAATTAGATAAAATGTCATAATATTTCGTAAATTAATGTAATAAATTTAAAATTATTTCAATTAATTTTATTATTTTATAAAATTTATTAATTTTGTGATGTGTTATATAGAGAATGTTGAAAATTTTATAATTTGGTGTAAATTTAATAAATGTAAATTATTAATTTTGTAATTTAGTATAAATTTAATACATTATGAAGTTTAATAATTTAATTAAATGTAATTAATGAAAATTTTGTAATTTAGTGACAATTTAATAAGTTTATGAAATTAATTACTTCAGTAATTAAATTGTAATTTAATTAAATTTTAGAAATTTGAGTTACATTTAATTATAAATTTAAGTGTAATTTAATTAAAGTTTAGAAATTTTAGAAAATCAAGGGTAATTAAATTAATTTTCAGAAATTTTAATTAAATTGAGTAATTTAAGTGCAATTCAATAATATTTAAGAAATTTTAGAAATTTTAGAAATCTTGAATTAAATTTGCATTGAATTAAGTAATTTAAATGTGTCTTTGATTTTTGAAATTAGTGTAATTTAATTAAATTTAGAATTTATAAATGTATGTGTAATTTATAAGTATTTATTTGTACTTTGTGAATAGGTTGAAATATATTTTTAGTGGCACTTTGAGATTTCTGTGTTACAAGAGGTTAGTATTTAATTAAAAAGTTTTTTAATTTAAAAATATCAATAAAAATTAGAAATTGGATATTACATGAAATATTTAAATGTTATTATAAAATATTTGATTGTTTAATACTTGATTTGTTAAGATATATTTGATATATGTATCTTTATATGTACTAAATTTAAATTTGATAATAATGTAAAGTCTCCATAAAATTTAATAATATCCTTGAAAAATATCATTAAATTTTCAAAAATATTAATTTTCTAACTAGAACATTTAAAATAAAGTTTGTCGATTTGTAATTTTATAAAACTTACAAAAATATAAGAATAATTAAAAAATCATTCATGAAATTGTAATGTTCTAAAGTATTTCATAAAATTTAATGATAAAAAAAAAATCATTCTTCAAATTATAATGTTCCAAAGTATTCCATAAAATTTAATAGTATTTAATAATAAAAAATATTCTTGAAATATTAATATTCCAAAATATTTAATAAAATTTAATACTATATAATAATAAAAAATATTCAAAAAATTGTAATGCTCCAAAGCATTCCATAAAAATTAATAATATTTAATAATACAAAAATCATTTCTAAAATGGTTATGTTTCAAAATATTCCATAAAATTTTTAATAATATTTAATAAAAAATAATTCTTGAAATTATAATATTTCAAAGTATTTCATAAAATTTAATTTAATAATAAAAATATTCATGAAATTGTAATGTTTTAAAGTATTACACAAAATTTAATACTATTTAATAATAAATGCCTAAAACTTAAAAAACTTTCATGCTTAAAAAACTTTCATACTTTAGTAATAACATAACATACTCAAAAAATTTATTTGAATTACTTAAAAATTTATAATATTATTAATGGAATAAAAAATATAAAAAAATTTATATATCCTAAATTGGTTGAAGAAAAAATAAAAAATGTGCATAAATTATAAAGAAATATTGACCTACAAATCACAAATGACTTAAATTTCATTAAATATCTAAAATTCAAAAAAATCAAAAAATGTATATTAATATTCTAAAATTCAAATCATTATGCCAAAATATGATAAAAATCTAATTATTCCATAAAATTTATGAATATTCGATAATGTTCGTTTTGAACTTAATGTTCAATTTTTTAATATTTGGATTTAATGTTTATTTTGATGTTAATTTTTTCTATTAAAATGACAATGATAATACGAAACAAATATGTTATTTATAGGAAATTTGGTTAAATTTCATCTAAATTTCGTAGAACATATAACCTTAAATACCCATTTGGTGTGATTTTCATTGGATGATGAGAATCACATCAAATTGTTCAAAGTGGATAGTTTGAAATTTTCATTGTCTAATACACATGTTGTAAATAATATAGTTTATTATGTTACTGGTAAATTTAGTTGTTTATCTCATACACGTTCTCTTAGTGCATAATGATAAATATTGGAAAATTTTTTTTATTTGAGTGCATTAGGAAAATTGTAGTGAGATGCTGTCGAAATTTCAACAACTGTATGAACTATATTATTATAACAAATTGTTATATGATAATTAATTTCTAAATGGGTTAGATTCTTACCTTATAAGCAAGAGAGGTAAGGAGATAGTATTTAGATATAAAAAAATTGAAAAATTGCATTGAAAATATTGAAATTAAAAATATTATATGTATATGTTTAATTACATTGTTATATTAAAATTTTCAAGACTTTATAATGAGATCATATAGGAATTGGATGTATTCTAGGTTAAAGGATGGTTTATTACATCCACAATTCTTAGAAGGTGTGGACCATTTCATTCAATTTACGACGTTTCAATCAAAATTTATAAATGAAATTAAAATTAGATGTTTGTGTAGTCATAATAAGTGTCAAAATCATAGTTATTTGGATCCCAATACAGTAATGTTGCATATTATGCAAAAGAGTTTTGTTGTTGGGTACTATGAATGGTATTTGCACGATGAAGTGTATAGTTCTAGAAAATCAACTACAGATGAAGCTGAACTCTAACTGATAATGTATATCCAAATGAATAAAAACCTGCTGCATACCATAATATGATAATGGAAGTAGTTGGGTCAGAGTTTGATCAGAGTGAAATAAGTGAAGCTCCCAATCCAACATATCAGAAGTTGTATGATATGCTTAATGCAACTAATGGGGAATTATGGCTTGGTTGTGAAAAATATTCCAAGTTATATTTGGTTGCACGATTGATGAATATCAAATCGGAGCATCATTTATCTGAAAGGTGTTACAACAATATTGTACAATGGTATAATGAGTCATTGCCTGAGGATCATACGATGGTTGATCATGTTTATAACGCTAAGAAATTGATCCAAGGTTTAAGTCTTTCGGTTGAGAAGATTCACTGTTACAAAGAATAAATGCATGTTATATTAGGGTGATGAAAGTGACTTGAGGACATGCAAGTTTTGTAATTTTTCTAGATATAAGCGCATGCCTTGAGGATCAAATATATCTTAAAAAAAAAAGTTCTACATAAGAAGATGTATTACTTTCCTCTGATGCCAAGACTGAAAAGGTTGTATGCTTCTGAAACAATTGTCAAGTATATGAGATGGCATGCTGAGCATGAATAAGATGAAGGTGTGATGGAACATTGTTCAAATTCGCCTGTGTGGAAGCATTTTAATAGAATGAATCCATAGTTTACATCTAAAATACAAAATGTTTGACTTGGATTGTGCACTAATGGATTTCAACCTTTTGGTCTATTTGGACAATAATATTCATGTTGGCCAATTATTCTAACCCCTTATAATTTGCCATCCTAGGTGTGTATGAAGGAAGATTATATGTTTATTTCTATTTTGATTTTAAGACCTAACAATACTAAAAAAAGTTAGATGTATTCATGCAACCCATGATTGTAGAACTACAAAAGTTATGAGAAATTGGTGTGGAGACATGATATTTCCACAAAGCTCAATTTTCAATTGCAAGCTACTTTGTTATGGACTGTTAGTGATTTTCTTGCTTATGGTATATTATCTGGATGGAGTACTCAAGGCATATTTGCTTGTCCATATTGCATGGAACATACTAAAGTTCACGGTTTCAAATGGAGGTAAGCAATCTTGGTTGGATAATACCCGAAAATTCTTATGACTTGATCATCTGTTATGATGGAACAAAACTACATTTCTTAAGAATTGAATCATGGAAGATCCGACTCCACCTATAAGATCAAGAATGGACGTGTTAAAGGAAATCACTGAATTACAATTGTTGAGGGTATTTGAAGTTGGGTCTAAAGATATTAATGGTGAAATAACTAAATAAACAAGATGTGGGTGGAAGAAATGAAGTATATTCTGGGATTTACCTTATTGGAGTACCAATTTGAAAAGGCATATTTTAGGTGTCATGCACATTGAGAAGAATGTGTTTGAGAATATTTTTTTTTAATACAATGATGAATATAAAAAGAAAATCTAAAGAAAATACCAAATCTTTAAAAAAAAAACTTAAAGTTATTTTGTCATCGTCTGGAGTTACATCAGGGATAATGCAACTGAAAAGTATCCAAAGGCAAAATATACACTTGATAAGCAAACTAAGCAAGTATTATGTGAATGGATCCAAAAATATTAGATTTCCAGATGGGTATGTATCTAATATGGCTAGATGTGTCGATATAGCTAAGCTAAAGTTATTTGGCATGAAAAATCATGATTGTCATGTGTTTATGCAACAATTACTCCCTATCAATTTTTGTGAGTTGTTGCCTTCATAAGTATGGAAACCTCTCACAAGGTTGAGTTTGTTTTCTAAAAAACTCATTGCATCGCAAATCAAGGAGGAAGATAAGACACATTTGGAAATTGACATTCCTTTGATTTTGTGTAAGTTGGAACGTATTTTCTATCTAAGTTTCTTTGATTCAATGGATCATCTAGTTGTGCACTTGGCATATGAAGGAAAGCAAATAGGATATGTGCAGTATAGATTGATGTATCCTTTTAGGAAGTACATTAAATGCAAAAGTTTCCATTGTACATGTCATTTCAATTTCAATCCATTCATTTCTAATCTATTCACATATTGTATGTTTTATATTTCTTAGACATTTAAAAAATAATATGAAGAATAAAGCTCGAATTGAAGGTTTTATATGCAATGCATACTTAGTTGAAGATTTTACTCATATTATTTCAAACCATATATGTATATAAGGCACAAAAGAGCACCTCAAAATGATGATGGTGGAAACTCTGAAATATCCAATATGCTAAGGAATTTATCAATATTCACTCATCTAGGTAGACCATTTGGCAGACCTAAGTAGCTCGAACATATATTTTGCTAAACTGTCGTGAAGTAGCGAAATATATCGAGTAAGTTATACGTCTATTTCAACTCCTTTTGTACTTCTGAAAATGATATACAAATATTCAAATACTAATATTATGTTATGCAAATTTTATGAAGCTTATGCATTGACATGTTGAAACACTCTTTTTTCAATATATCCACTAATGATGTTGATAAAAAGTTGAAGACAAAATTTCAATATTAGTTCGAGTAATTATTATGAGAGTAATTATTATTTAACTAATGTAGATAATGAGTTGTTTTATTTTTTTAGCCAAATGATCCAATAAATGGAATCACAAATCAATTTATTAAAGATCTTGCAGAAGGTTCATTATGTAGTGTGATTATGTAACTCGATAACTTTGTAAATGGTTACAAGTTTCATACTTAAAAATATGGTTACAATAAGGCATCAATCAATAGTGGAGTAAGTATTAAGGGTTAAAATTATAATAAAAATGCATATGACTATTATGGTTGACTAATCGAGGTGTTATAGTTGGAGTTCCTACTCTTTCGATCAAAAGAACCATTTTGTTTAAATGTGAATGGTTTGATTTGATGCGTAATGTTAGAATGAAAGTGCATGAAAATTACAATATTGTTGAAATCAACCACAAATGTAGGTTTAACAAATGTGAACCTTTCATATTGGCATTGCAAGCTTGTCAAGTGAATTATATTCCTTGTCCTAATTTACGATGAGATAAAGCTGATAGGTGGGGCAACATTCAAAATAAAAGCTTGATCATTTGTTGAAATAATGGATGAATCAATTATTAAGACAACATCTCAAGTTCCGTTTTAAGAGGATGTGGAACAAAATTTACCTTTTCTAGAAATTACAGAAGATGAGCTATTACGAATTTTAAATGATATGGGTGTACCATTCATTGAATTAAATGATTAAGACAAAGATATTTAGTTTGACGATGAAACAAAGCTAAAATCAGAATTTGAATCATTAGAAGATATAAATGTTTGAAGGTGATATATAGTGTGATGATTTAGAGTAAGTTAAAAATTTTAGTGTATTTAATTTTTAAGTATGTTAATGCATAAATTTGAATAGAAATTTTATTATGTATATATTACATTAGATATATAATATTATATGTACATTTAGATGACACGCCATATACCTAACAATTCGGGTACACCATCTTGAGACGGTATGTCAGGTAAAGGATGTACCCATGATCGCATGCCGCTTGTTCCACCACTTCCACCATCCAGCATGCCAACTTCGACGCCTATGCTTCCCTTGACACCGGCTTGACTTATAAGTTCAACTCCTCCTTCAGTTTCATCCCCTATTTAGGATAACTCCGTCTATGCTATTGACGCTAACAAATTAGGATGAGGCGTATACAGTTTCTGCGCTTGAGCTACGACCTCATATTTCTTTACAACATGGGAGGTTTGTAATAATTATTTTTTATATTTCTATTTATTTTCATATTTTTTTATCTTATTAATTGTAACACTAATTAATTTCTATTTTCAATTTTATGCAGTTTGTATTCGTCTGATAAATGCTCCAGTGCATGCCGAAAGATCTTTAAGCATAAGATTCATCATGATGGCTACACCTAGAAGAAAGTCCCAAAGTCTATGAAGACCTTCTACTGGGAGGAGTTCAAGACAAGTAATATTTATAATTCTATGTTAAATATTTTAAAAAATAAGTTTTTAATTATTTACTAATTTTTTTTGTGTTTCTTGTTCATATAGAAGTTGTTTCAGTCCAACCAAATGATCGATGCCTTAGTTTAGACAAACTTCTTTAAGAAGGCTGATTTGAGTTGCAAGAATATATTTCATGATTTGAAGCATAAGGGGAAGGAGACTTAGGTGCTTGATGAGGCTTGAAAGCACTAACAGACTTAATAGAATTCTTCACATGTTCAAGCTGTGTCTCATTAGGCCAGCCTAAATAGGCGGACCTAGAAAGGAGGTCCTGACAACTTATAATAAATACTTAACCAAATCCTTTGAATGTAAGATAATAACAATTTATTATGGGCAAACTCTTATAAATTTAATTCTCAACTCTCAAATCATAATTTGTTTGTACTTGAGTTGTTAAGGTTAGGTGTGAGCCATTAAACACTATTGGGTCTAGGTTTTAGAGTGATCTTTAATGTGAAAAACTCTTGTTTAAAACTCTTATTTAGGTTAAGTGTTAGCCTTAGGAAAACACTTGTAAAGGTTGTGTGTTAGCGTTGGAGAACACATTGTGTAAGTTAGATGTGAGTTTATAAAACACCATTGAATGGTAGTGAAATACCCAATTGAAGAATTAGGGAGCAGACACAGGATTTGTTAACACCCGAACCATTATAAAATCTTTGTGTCTATTCTTCTCCTACTCTTTGTTTTAACTTTGTATTGTTATTAACCCTTTAAAAATTTAAAATTTTCACCAATTCGACCCTATTCTTGGTGTATAAGGGCTAACAAATGGTATCAGAGCATAATCTCAAATCTAACCTTATTTATTTAAGAAAAGATCAATGGCACAAAAATGAATCCACTCTCACCTCAAACTTTTCTTTGATTGATCCGACTATACTCATTAGAAGTATAAAATGAAAATCTACCTTAATAGTAATGTAGTGGATCTATGGGACATTATTACAGAGGAGTGGAAGCCATCTGCTAAAGTAATGGATGGTAGTGAAGAATTGCTTCCAAGAGAAGAATGGGTTGTAGCTTATAGAAAGAGAAATGGCAAGAATAAAAAGCAACGATAATTCTTTTAAATGGCAAGAATAAGAAGCAATGATAATTCTTTTAAGTTGCATGTCAAGAGAAGACATTGAAAGAGTTCAATATTGTCAAACCACTCATGTCATATGGAAAGCTCTAGAGAACTGCTATGAAGGCATAACACTTATGAATATATGTGACCAAATAAGAGCATTTCATTATGAAGGGGAACAAATTCAACATTAAAATGACAAATAGACTCCTTACGATTGTCAATAATATGAAGAAGTATGAGAGAATACTCACCAACCATGAGGTAAATACCAAAATCCTCAAGATGCTTCCTTTGGAGAATTTTGGGGTTAAAATGTGTAGCATTATAATATCCAAAGTTTTTCATATGGATAATTTTGGTGATTTAAATAGTAAGGATATTTTCTAATTTACTTTAATTTATAATTAAGTTAGAGGTATAATTTGAGATTTTAGTTATTATATGTGACATTTAAAGTGATTATGGTCATTTGAAGTATAATATTGATATATATTTAGTTTGGGGGCATTTAAGTAATTTTATAATAAAGGATAATTTTATTGAGTAATTGATATCAACTAATTATTTTAATTAGTTATTTGGACAAGATAATTCTTAAAATTTATTATTTTATAATTTGATTGATTAATTTGATTTTACGGGTCAAAATATTATTTAATTTGAGATTTGGATTAAATTAAAAGTTAAGTAAAACTATAAGGATTAAAGAGTAATTTTGATAGATTAAGTTATATTTATAAATATAGCTGGATGTTAGTTGTGTGGCAAAGAATGGAGTCATACAACGTATGAAACAAAAAAAAAAAAAAAAAGAAAGAAAGAGAGAGAGAAAAAAACGAAAAATTGATGTGACTTGTTCAGTGGCGATTTTATTGAGATTTTTCATTTATTTATTAAGATTTTTCTTAAAAGTAAATTAATTTAATTTATATTTTGATTTATTATATGTTACTTTAGTTTATTTTAGTTTAATTTTTATGAATCAATTAATTTGATTATAGGTGATTTTAGGATTTCAATTAAATTTTTACTTAAATTTATATTGGAGATTTTCATTGGAGTTTAATTGAAATATAAATATAAATTTTAAATCTGTAATTTTAATATATGATGGTGATTTGATGAGTTATAGGGCAATCATAAACAATTGAGTAGTTTATATAAATATATTTGATTATTGAAGTCTTTTTATGATTACATATTTAGTTTGAATTTACAAATTTTATATCTAGAGTTTGAGAAATAATTTACTGTTAATCTTTTTATATGTTGATGATCTATTGTCTAATTTTATGATTTAAAATTAGAGATTGATCCAACACTAAAAATATACTTATGGGCCTATTTTCATGGACTGTCTAATAATAAACCTGTGCAGTATATCCCTAAAAATTATTATTTTAAAATAGTAAATGACATTATTTTGATCTCAAATCTTATATAAAGTTTTTTGGATATGTCTTATATGACATATAAAATTTTCATAATTTTTGGAGTACTTAATATATCACTTTAGGTGTTGTTTGCGATTGTTGTATTGTAGAAATCTTTACGCAGAATGACCCATTTTGAGGATATAATTTAAAATAGTAAATAGTGTTAATTTAATCTCAAAATTTATACGAGGTATCTTTAACATGTTTATTATGATATAAAAATTTTTAAAAAATTTTGGAATATCAAATATATTAGTTTAAGGTCAATATATATATGTTGTCTTATAAATGTTATCAAGTAGAATAACCTATTTGAGATTATAATTAAAAATAAGATTATAATTAAAAATAATAAATAATTGTATTTTCGATTCAAAGTTTTACTTGAAGTATCTGAGATATAGTTAAAGCATTATATATTTTTTAGATAATTTTTAATACTATCTTGATGGAGTTTATATAATGTTTGATATGGATTAATAACTAAGATAACTTATGACATTGAATATATGAGAGATAAATGTTATTGGATTACATTTAGAAGTTTATTAAGAATTATTTTAGATTATTTTTAATTTTTATATAAGTTATTTAGATTGAGATAGAAGTTACTTTGGAAGTGTTTATGATGAAATTTTTGTGGTTGATAATTTCAGGAAAATTACAACTTAAATTATTAGGTGTTGGCCCTATTGCATCTAGAAGTGGAGGTTGAATTAGTGGCAAATTTGAACTTTTGATTTTGGAGGAAGCTCACAAAAATGAAAGATTAGAGAAAGTGTAGGAGAAGAATGAACATAAGAGTTTTATAATGGTTCGGGTATTAACCCACCTTACATCCACTTCTTAATTCACCAATTGAGTGTTTCACTCAATCACTAGTGTTTTACAAGCTCACACTCAACTTAGTGTTTAGGATCATACCAAACTTTATAACTTTTGTTTCAAGGTTTATACACAATCTCATAAGTGTTTTCCCAAAAGCTCACACTTAACCTATATAAGAGTTTTACAACTTGGCTAACTCTTAAACATAAACAAGAGTTTTCTATATAGGTGCTCACTCTTAAACCCAAACCCAAGGAGTTTAAAGCTCACACCAAACTATGTACAAAGAAATAAAGAGTTAAAGTTGAGAATTAACTTTGTAAGAGTTTTGACACAATCAATGGTTATCCTATTGCATTCAAGTCCATTTGGTGGTGTATTTATATGCAATAACCACCAAAGAGACATTACAAAGAAACTATGTCTAAATCTTTAAGTTGTGTTGGGCATATCTTGCATTAAATGCTTGTTAGACAAAATTCATGGTCGAGACTGAAATTTGCAGTCACCATTTTTAGACTGTGCCTAACAATTAGTCCACATGACATAAAACCATTGGTCTTTTCAAACACTAGCCGTTGGATCTTTCTAACGGATCTCAAAATTTGCAGTCGCGACTCAAATTCGTGGCTGCTATTTTCTTTCTTTATACGTGATGGTCACTATGAAATCATCTGTCTCATATGGAGATGTTGTTTCACTTATTCGCGGTGCCTACCGAAATTCACAGTCGTGACTTTTGAATGTCAATAAACACTTTTCAGAATTTGCCACCGTTATATGATTGTGAAGTGATTCAAATTATAAGTATGAAATTGCTCCCCCTCAATCCATACTCCCCCTTAGATATTTTAATAAGATCATTGTCTTAACTTATTACAAATGTAGTTCAATTTTATCTCCCCTTTTTGTATGTTCCCTCTTTATATATTCAGTCAATTATCTCCCGCCTTTTGTCAAGACCAAAAATAAAGGAATAGGAGGGAATAAGAGAGTGAATGAGGAATATGAGAGGGAATGTCCACAAACTTGTCAATTGTACAAACTCAAATTAGAATAGCAAACATAAGTAATTTTGCACTATTGATCACAATATGTCACATAAAACGATAAATGGATGAAACATAAATTGTATGGAAATTTTATATGTAAAAAACATAAATACAAAATAATTCAAACATTTAAAGATGCTTGAACACACAAACTAGGTCTAGAAATTTAAGAATTTTCATATATGGCCCTAGTATAAAGTATATGATTTTTGATGATTGATTTGAACATTTGAAATGTAAAAAACCTCATATGCAAAATGAATTGATTAAACTCATCACACAATCAATCAAATCAAATCAGGTATGTCAACACATAGATATATCAAGCAATAAAACTCCCCCTAAATGTATGCATAAATATATTAAGTTAAAAACATAAGGGATAAGGGATACATTACAAGTTTAGTATCCATGGCTTGATACCAAATAACCATTTGAAACTTTATCCCTTCTTCATTAGCAATCTCCATTCATCTTTAGATTTTCCATAATGAGAATTTAGTGAAGGAGTCCTTATCCTACAATGTCAAACACTTTGCTTTGATACCCAAACATACTTGAGTCTTTGGAGTTTAGTCTTGGAAGGTTCCTCTAATTTGACGTGTGCCTTTCTAATATGGCAAAATACATTGATGTGCCCATATCTCATACAATAATGACATTGGAGCTAAGACTTGTGAGTCTTTCTCCTATGCATAACCTTAGTATGAGTAAGGGCCTTCTCATACTTAGGTGGTGAGAATGTATGCAAGTGCATGAGTGATTAGGACTAGAAGAGGATTTTTTATGTTTGTGTGGTTGAGCATGCTTCTTGTTATAAATGTAATCATAATTTACTCTTTGACCCTTGACTCTTAAGCCTTGGGGGGCCTTTCCTTTACCCTTAGGCATAGGTAGCTTAGTGTTAGGAGCACCTGTCTTCCACATGACCTCAATACTCGAAGTTTGAGGTGCTGATAATGAGTGAAAAAGTAGATGAAGAGGCTCCATTGAAACCTAGACCATATCTAACTAAAGGAGGTCTTTGAGATACAATAAATGTATCGAAAGCTTCTTTCCCCTTGTGAAATTTAGAGATAGAGATTTTAAGTTTTATAACTTCACTCCTTAAAGAATCATTTTCCTTTCTTAAGGAGTTAAAAGAGGATGAAGACTTAGAAAAACTCTCTAGGACTTTTTAAGTTCTTCATTAGAAGTCCTCAACTCACTTACAAGATTATTTAAGGATTTAAATTCATCCTCTAGTTTAGAACATTTTTTCTTGTAAGCTTTCATTTGTGATTTATATTTATCACATCTCAAAGTAAGAGCTTTAAGAAGCTCGTCTGCATTATAATCATCATAAGAGTATGGAAAAGTACTTACCTCTTTGAAGGAGTCTTCTTGAGCTATGAAGCAAAAGTTTGCTACTTCATCTTCATCTTCTTCATCACTTGAATCATCATCCCAAGTAGCCTTGAAGCTTTTTCTTTTTTCCTTGTGATGATAGGAAGATGAGTTTCTTTGGATTATCTTTCTCTTCTCCTTTTCATAAACTCTTGGTCCTTCTTGATATGTTGGCAAGCTCTTTTTCTTCTTTATCACTTTCATTTGAGTCACTTGAACTTGAATAATCTTTTTGAGCTTTGAAGGCTAGAGCTTTCTTCTCCTCTTTGTCTCTTTATCCGTTTAATTTCTTCATCTCTTCATCCTTCTTGAGAGCAATCTCATGAGTGAGAAGCTTACTAATGAGGGCACTGGTTGGCACTTTCCTAATCTCTGGATTGGACTCTTGAATGTTTCATACTCTTGCACCAAATTTATCTAAATGAAGAGATTTAAAGATTTTAGTCTTTACCTCATAGTTGGTAAGAATCCTTCTAAACTTTTTCATGTTTGTGACAATAGAGAGGAGTCTATTTGTCATTTAGGTGATGCTTTCATTGTCTTTCATCATGAAGAGCTCCCACTCTGTCACATACATCTCCAACCTACTTGATTTAATAAAAGTTGTGCCCTCATGATAGTTTTCTAGTGCTTTCCATATGGCATGTGCAGTTTGGCAATGTTGGACTCTTTCAATTTCTTCTATTGACATGGAGCTCATGAGAATAACCATTGCCCTCTTATTCTTCCCACTTGCATTCCTCTGTGATTCACTCCATTCTTCTCTTGCAATTGCCTCCTCTACTTCTTCAACCATCTTTATTGAAGGCTTCCACTCTTCAGGTATATAATCCCATAAGTTGATGAGATCACTATCAAGATAGATCTCAATTTTATGCTTCCCAATAGCATAATCATTGCCATCAAAGTGAGGATTAAGGTAATAGAGGACTCCTTCTTATGCCATTCACACAAATAAAGCTTGAATTGTGACTTAGCTCTAATATCAATTGTTGGCCTTATTGCACCAAGAAGAGGGAGTTTAATTGGTGGCAAATTTGAACTTTTGATTTTGGAAAAAACTCACAAAAATGAAAGATTAAAGAAAGAGTAGGAGAAGAATAAACAAAAAAAAGTTTAGTGGTTCAGGTATTAACTAACCTTACATCCACTCCCCAATTCACCAATTCGGTGTTTCATTTAATCACTACTGGTTTACAAGCTCACACTCAACTTAGTGTTTAGGTTCATACCAAACCTTACAACTTGTGTTTCAAGGCTCACACACAACCTCACAAGTGTTTTCCTAAAAGCTCACACTTAACCTATATAAGGGTTTTACAACTAGGCTAACTCTTAAACCTAAACAAGAGTTTTCTATACAATGGCTCACTCTCAAACCCAAACCCAAGGTGTTTAAAGCTCACACCAAACTATGTACAAAGAAATAAAGAGTTAAAGTTGAGAATTAGCCTTGCAAGAGTTTTTGCACAATCAATGGTTATCCTATTGCATTCAAGTCCATTTGTTGGTGTATTTATAGGCAATAACTACCAAAGAAATGTTACAAAAAAAAAAAATGTCTAAACCTATAAGTTGTGTTAGACATATCTTGCATTAAATGCTTGTGAGACGAAATTTGCGGTCGAGACTGAAATTCACGGTCGCTATTTTTGGAATATCTAACGACTAGTCTATGTGGTATAAAACCATTGGTCTTTTCAAAAACTAGCTGTTGGATTTTTCTAACAGATCTCAAAGTTCGCGGTTGCTACTCAAATTCGCGTTCGCTATTTTCTTTCTTCGGACACGATGGTCACCATGAAATCATTTGTCTAACATGGAGATGTTGTTTCACCAATTTGAGGTTGCTACCAAAATTCACAATCACTACTTTTGAATCTCAATAAGCACTTTTTAAAATTCACAGTCACTATAATATTCACGGTCACTATGAAATTCGCGACCGCTAATTTCAATGGCAAATTATCATTCATTAAGTTTTTTTTTTTTTAACTTATAATCATTCCTCTTCAACTTTCGATGACATTCTATCTTAATATTTGCAAAAACAACACTTAAAATTGAGATTAGAACCTTTCAATCTATATTGTCAAGATCAAAAGAGAGTCTTGACTTAGGTTTGAATAACCTAGTCCAACATTAGGTTACAAATTATAATTAAAATATATTTGTTAATGAAAAATACAAATATATTTGTATTTATAGATTAGGATTATAATTTAATTTTCTATGTTAATTGCATGTTATTTAAATGTAATCACATGATGGTATAGGTAGTGCTATCGATGGTGAATCGATTGATATGAGTTCTACATTGGTGATTATATTTAGGAAAGGGATTATCTGAGTTCACTTGAATTAAAAAATAAATGCTCAATTATAGAATTGAATTTATGTGCATGTTTGTTTATGTGCCTAGAAGTCGGAGAACAATTCCATATGCTATATGTATATATTTGTGCATAATATTGGTTAAAAATTTTATTATGTGTAATGTAATTATTGTTATGTGTTCTGTTGGGAAAAACAAGGGCCTGAACCCCATAGTACACTTGGGTCATATGTACATGTGTATATAAATATACACTTGTGAAGGATGATCTAATGTATACCCCATAGTGTCCTAATTGTATTTGTTAAATATTGGCTACAAAGTCATATATGTTATATATTGGTTATCAAGCCTTATCTATTAAATGTTGGCTATAAAGCCCTCTATGTTATTATATGTTGGCTACAAAACCTTATATATTATATAATAGGTAAAAAGCCTTATATGGATTGCTTATTTGGTTCTGTCTTAGTCTTCTCCAAATATGTGATTTTTGTGAAATGATTTGTGATTTTTAATTTATTTCAACTGTACTTATAAGTGATTTATGATGTTTACTTGAACTTGACCATGTGATGTATTTTTGTATTAGTTTCATTATTTATTTATTATTTTTCATAACTTTCATAAGAGGTTAGGACATCCCTGCCTCATGTAATGTCTCATTGAGTTGTAGTTATGCTCACCCCTTCACAATTCAGTTTTATAGGTCTTGTTTAATATCAAACGAGACTACTTATTTCTCCAAATTGAGCTGTTGATGTCTTTAACTATATTTTTCTTGAATATTTATTATAATATATTAGATTTATTTCCTTATTTTAGTAGATGATCCTTATATATTTTAAGTGTAATTTATTTATTTTAAATATATGAATTTGATATATTGTAAACTAATTCGTATATTATATTTGATCAGTTGTCATTTATACTTTAAGAATATTTTAAACTAAATTTTTATTATTTTATTTTGCTTTTGCCTACTTGAAAACTTATATTCTCCATATTTTAGATATACATGTAGTGAGGTTGAAGCCATGACCTTAGCTTCATGCTGGTCATGACCCTTAGATTTGTGGCGTGACAAAAGTAGTATAAGAGCTATAGGTTCATTGAGTCTGAGATCATTAGGAAGTTTCATCCATTGAAGTCTTCTTTGCTTCTACTTTAGTGTTTCCATCTTTGTGAATGCTTTTTTTCACCTTGACCATTTGTCTTGTAAACTAGCAAATTCATTTGCTTCTTAAATCTTTTTATTTTGTCTATTTATTCCTTGCCTCCTATTTGTTCGAATGAGTGAGATACAAGGCAACCCAAATTGGATTGTGAACAAAAATAAAAACACAAACAAACATTTCAGAAGCTACAAAAAGAAATCAAACACAAAGTTTTTATAGTGGTTCGTCAACTTGCCTGCTTCACTCCCTAAGTTTTCACTTAGGCCCTTTTATTTCTTTTTAGGCTTAGGAATAACCTTTCCCTTTTCAAGGTTCAAGGACAACTTTCCCTTACCCCTTAGTATTTTTCTAGGCATAATACCAACCTTTATAACCACTAGTAAGGATAAATCCAAGTAGTGTCTATTCCTCTCAAATTAGGTAGCTAATACATAATTAGTGCTAAAGAAAACCCAATCTCAAAAAAAGTAATAAAAGAAAACTCACTCTACCCAAATACAAAGCAATACCCTAAAAGGTTTGCATAAATAGTTACAAGGAGTTACAAAGATGTTCACAATGATTTCTAGCCTTTTCTCAGATTTTTCTAAACTTCAAAAATGCTTCGTATACAGCCAAGCTCCAAAACTAGTCGTTGGAACAGTTGATAATGTGTTTGATAGCTTTTATGCAAATCTAACATTAAAGATGACAACACCCGTTGTTCTTCATAACACTTGTTGAACTTGTAACGGTAACTTTTAATGCTTGTTGAATGTCTTTTAACGCCCGTTGGCTTTAACTACAACACTTGTTGGAGAGACAACAATGTCTGTTGTTTCCTTATTTTAGGAAATGATCCTTATAGATTTTGAGTGTAATTTTTTTATTTTAAATATATGAATATGATATATTATAAACTAATAATATATTATATTTGATAA
Source organism: Omphalea diandra (assembly GCA_949677035.1). NCBI lineage: Eukaryota > Viridiplantae > Streptophyta > Magnoliopsida > Malpighiales > Euphorbiaceae > Omphalea > Omphalea diandra. The sequence goes on from CATIWR010390485.1 coordinate 24,798, forward strand.
GTTGTCATTTATACATTAAAAATATTTTAAACTAAATTTTTATTATTTTATTTCACTTTCACCTACTTGAAAATTTATATTCTCCTTATTTTAGATATACATGTAGGTTAGTGAGGTTGAGGCCACGACCTTCGCTTCACATTGGTCATGACCCTTGGATTTGGGGTGTGACAAGTATATAAGAGTCCAATAAAAAGATTGGAAAAGTACCAATTGATATTCTCATTGGCAAGCTTCTCACTCATAACATGGTGAGAAGGAAGGATGAAGAAATGAAAAGGAAGAGAGCTCAAAGAGAAAATAAAGAGAAAAAAAACTCTTATTCTAAAGTTCTCTATCAAAGATAAAAGGTAGAAGAAACCACAATTGGAATTGATGAAAGTAAGAAGGAGGAACAAGAACTTGCCATGCTATCTAAGAAGTCCAAAGATTTCATGAAGAGAAGAAAATAAACAACGAACCTTGAGAAGACATCTCCTAACTTTAAGGAAAAGAAGAATGATGAAACTTGGCATGAATATGGAAAATAAGGACACATAAATTCAATTGTCCTAAGCTAAAGAAGAAAAAAAAGTGGGATAAGACAAGAATAAGGGCTTCAAAGCAAGTTGGGATGATGACTCAAGTGAAGAAGATGAAGATGAAGAAGTTGCCAACATTTGTTTCATAGCTGAAGAGGAGTCCTCTAATAAGGTAAGTACTTCATCTCATTCTTATGATGATTTTAATGCGTATGAGGATGTGGATGATGAAATTCTTGAAGTCATGTCCTTAGGATATGATAAGTATAAATCTAAAATGAAGGCTTATAAGAAAAAAAATGTTCTAAACTTGAGGATGAGTTTAAATGTTTAAATGATCTTATAAATGACTTGAGGATTTCAAACAAAGAACTCAAGAAATCTTTAGAAAATCTTTCTAAAACTTTATCCTCTCTTAACTCCTTAAGAAAAGAAAATGATTCTTAAAGATGTGAAGGTGTTGAGTTGAAAAATTCCATCTCAAAATTTCACAAAGTGAAAGAAACTTTAGATAGACTCATTGTATCTCAAAGGCCACCTCTTGTAAGACATGGTCTTGGTTTTAATGGGGTTTCATCATCTACATCCTCTTATCCCACATTCATTAAAATTTCTACACCTCAAACCTTTAGTATAAAGGTAATTGAGAAGAAAAGTGCTTCTAGCATTAAGCCTTCTATACCTAAGGGCAAGCGAAAGACTCTCCAAGGCTAAAAAACTAAGCCTCAAAGAGCAAATCACATGTACATTAAGAAGCACTCATTAAGGGTGTGCATGAGACTCAAAGATTTCTAAATTAGACAAAATAACTAAATTGAGTTGAACCGGAATAAAAAATTCTTGATGTGAATAGCAAAATATTATAATTAAATTGAATTGATTTTTTTAAATGGACGATATCAAAAATTTTATATTTTCCAAACTGAGAAACGGACCTAACCATTTTGTAATAGTCCTGTACCATATATATATATATATATATATATATATATATATATATATATTAGTTTTACTAATTAACTCACACAATTAGTATATAATATTATTAATAATTAGACTATTTATTAATTAATTATAAATAAGTAGTAAATATTAAAAAATTCAATTTAACATTTAATGTGTAAGTTATTAGGTATAATTTATTAATTTATCACTTATTTTTTTTAGTCCTCAAATGATTAAAAGTGAAAAATATAAAATTTATTTTATTTTGATTCATGAAGATAAAAAAAAAATGTAAAGTTTAATTTCAATAAATTGAAATAACCAAATACATGCATCGGTACCAAATCGAATTTAACAATCCTAAAAGTACCAAAAAACCAAACTGAATCATCCCAAAAGAATAAAAAAACTGAACTGAACCATCCTGAATTTATAAGAAATTGAACTGAGCTAGACCGATAATTTGGGATGATATTGGTTCCTCATTTTTAAAATCTCTAAAATTTCGGTTCGGTCAGAGATTTTCAAATCCTCGAATTGGACCAGACTATGCACACCTTTAGCACTCACACAAAAACACCTCTTTTACTGCTCATCACTCTTGTACTTGCATGCATTTTCATTGCCAAAGTATGAGAAGGCCTCCGACTCATGCTAAAGTTGTTCATAGGAGAAAAACTCTTAAGTCTAAACTCCAATGTTAATATTGGATTAAATTTGGACATAAAAATGTGATTTGTTCTATTAGGAAGACATACCTCAAACTAGAAGGCCCTTCCAAGCCTAACTCCCAAGGACCTAAGTATGTTTGGGTACCTAAACAAAGATGAAATTATTGTATTTTCTAGGAATTCTTAGAAGCCACCAAAAAGGATAATGATTGGCATGTGGATAGTGGGTGCTCAAATCATATAATCGAAAACAAGAAGTGTGACATCCCAATTATTAATCATTTTTAAAGCATGTGTATTAACTCATTCATAAAGCATGGAGTACTAAAGTTACATAACATCATTAAAATTCTCTCATGCCATCTCATTATCATTAAAAGGCCTTTATTCAATTGTTTTGAACACCATGTATCTTATATCACAACATAGTAACTATTTACATTAAAACATATATGGCTAAACAAACCAAAATACTGATAGACTATATACTGGCCCAACCACTATCAGACTTTTAGCTAACAACTTTAAAATGCAAACTGGATGCAATCTCTAGTATACTCTTCATGAAAGAAAATTTAATGCAAAAGAGTGAGCTTGCATACTCAATAAGTAAACACATAATAATACTTCAAACCCAAATAACATAACAAACATTTAAATATAAATAACTCATCATCTCATCCATGCACAAAATAAAGAGTTTTTAATGCCACATAGGCAATCAAATATTGTTGCCACACAGACTATTATCTTTTATTGCCAAGCAGGTTATAAGATATCATTGCCACATAAACTATCAAATGTTGTTGCCATACAAGTTATTATATTTTATTGCTACACAAGCTACAAATATCATTGCCACTCACACTATTAAATGTTGTTGTCACACATACTATTATATATTATTGCCACACAGACTATAAATCATTGCCATACAAGCTATAAATTATTGCCACACATGCTATCAAATGATTTATAGCATGTGTTATTGTCACATAGGCTATCAAATGTTATTGCTTGCTCAACAATATCAAGTATTAGTCCTTGAGCAAATCATTTATAAATCCATCAAAATTATAGCAATATAATGATTAACAACCATACCCATTAACCTTGTAAACATAACATACCTCCATTCTTAAGTCACAATTTATCAGTATCTCATAAAAATAAAAAATTCAAAACTATAACAATCCTTTTATCAAAGTATTCATCAATATCATCTCATTAAACAACATTTCAATCCATTAAGTGTAAGTTCATAACATTTAATCAATCACACGTTTAAGTACCATTAGCTATTTACTTACCTCCTCTTTCAAACTATTAAGCCATGGATGGTCCTGACTTATTTTCAATATTATATTCAATGCCTTGACAATCTTATTCCAATACACAAAATCAATCCATGATAATAAAGTAAGATTTTTATCTCAATATGCATGTATGCTTTTATAATATATCATGACCTTAGTAGACTGTTTCTATGATTACTTTGGCCCTACAAATCCAAATGATCTGATTCTTTTTTCTACTTAAACTAGACATATATGGGTACAACATACCCCAAATTCATTCTAAAATATACACTACAAATTTATAATGAATTTTAGAAATTTACCCTATTTTAAGTGCAATTATACGCTAAACAACCTTATAAACTTAACTATATCTCAAAACATAGATGTCAAATTAAAAAAAAAATGATTTAGAGCCAATTAATCAACATGTAAATGAACATTTTTCATCTCCCACACATTCTCTAATTCAGCTTCTAAGGTCCTTAAAAGAAGTGGTCAATCGTAGACTTTGCTAGCATGAATAGGTTCGGGATCAGTCCTAATTAAAGAGCCATATCTCCTACCACACAAAACATTAAGCAAAACTATTATTTAGATAACACATAAATTTATAACTTTTATGTTCTTAATTTCACCTTATTCCTATTCTAGACCCACTAAATTCGTGAAAAATAGAACCAATAGCTGAGTAGGTCCTATAGGAATTAGTCATAGTCAAGGGGCAATATCTCTTCACACATAAATTATTTGGCAAAAGTGTTCTATAAAAATTTAGATGAGACATAACACTACAATGTTCATGCTTTTCACTTTACTAATTCATCTTCTAGGGTTATGAAATCATAGGTGCAACACTTTGCTTTAACAATCAAACCAACAAAATTAATTTTTATTTCTCTTAATCCTTAACTTCCTTACATGAACTCTACTTATGATTATTCCATAATTCTTACTAATTATGCATGTTTAACATGTTATGGGGAAGGAATTTCATATGGAAATAAGATTAAATCACTTACCTCTTTTTTCAAAACTAGAAAAGTTTTGGGTTCCTTCCTAGCTAGCTACCTTTTTCTTCTTCTCCTTCTTCTTCTTCTTCTTCTTCTTCTTCTTATTCTTCTTCCTTTCTTTCTTTCTTTCTTCTGTTTTGTTTCTTTTATTGCACCCACTCAAATTTTTTCCTCTTTAATATGATCCTAAAGGGAGAGAAATTCAATTTGTATACCTATTATAATAGGACAAAATCATAGTGGTTTGTTACTTTTGGTTGAAAGCTCAATTTTCCTCTTTTAGTCCCTCTTCTTCACTCTTTCATCACCTTTATCCATCTACCAATCCCCATATGCTCCTTATACTTTTAATAAGTTCTAAAACACCATTATTTAATATACTATAATATGCACACAACATATGAAAATTTGCCATCCAACTATGCAAACATCATATTAATATTCAAATACCTCAAATGTTATGATGTAAGTATTCATGCTTGTCATGTTATGCATATATGCAAACATATCATAACTAAAATGCAAATGAATTTGGTTGAGGATTTTATAAGAAGCTATTCACATCCATTTAGGAAAAGGATGGTGGTAATGTGACATATGGAAATAATGCCAAGAGTAAGGTACTTAGCATTGGAATTGTTGGTAAGAAAGGTTACCTCTCATTAACAACGTGCTTTAGTTGGTGGCTTGAAACATAACTTGTTAAGTGTAAGTCAATAATGTGATAAATGGAATAAAGTCACTTTTGACCCTAAAAAATGTCAGTTTACAACTTTGGTAGATAAAAAGGTAGTCTTTAAGGGTGAAAGGAGAGGCAATACCTACCTAATTAACTTAGACAATTTAGCTAATCAATCCTTCAAGTGTCTTGCTTCCATTAATAATGAGTCTTGGCATAAGAGACTTGGACATGCTAGCATGAAAACTTCTCCAACGTCTTTCAAAGGAGAACTAGTGAAAGGTCTACCAAAGCTCAAGTTCACCAAGGACAAGACATATAGGCCTTGCCAAATGGAAAAGCAACATCAAACATATCTTACTCCCATTCAACTTATATATATGGATTTGGTTAGACCTATAAGAAATGTTAGTCTAGGTGGAAAATACTATGCATTTATCTTAGTAGATGAATACTCCATGTTCAATTGGGTTTCCTTCCTTACTCATAAGGGTGACACTTTTAAAGCCTTTAAAAGTTTTGCAAAACATGTTCTAAACAAAAAAGGTTACTTCATTTTTTCTCTTAGAAGTGATCATGGAAAATAGTTTCAAAATGAAAATTTTAAAAATTATTATTTGGAAAATATAATTTCACATAAATTTTCAACGCCTAAAACACCATAACGAAGTGGCGTTATAAAAAGAAAGAATAGAATATTGATTGAGATGGCTAAGACTATGACTATACTCAATGTGTATTCTCTTCCTAATTACTTTTAGGCTGAAGCCATCAACACATCTTGTCACATTGTAAATAGAGTTTTTAAAAAGACCCATTTTGAATAAAACCTCTTATGAGTTGTGGAAAGGTAGAAAACCCAAGATCTCATACCTAAGAGTATTTGGATGTAATGTTATATTTTAAATACCATAGATAATCTTAGAAAATTCACTTTTAAAATGGATAAAGGTATATTTTTTTTTAGTTATTCCACCATTAGCAAGCTTATAGTGTGTTTAATAAGAAATCCATCGTGATTGAAAAGTCAATGAATGTCGTGTTTGATAAATCTAGTAAACTTGATCTTCGAAAGGTTCTCTTATTGGTGATCTTATAAGTGACTTTGAAAAGTTAGAACTCAATCTTCACCAAAGGAAAATGTGATTGAAATTAATGAGCAAGAGATAACTCAAGTGTTAGAGCAAGTTAAACCCTGTTGGTCTAGGATACTCAATCCTATGATTAAAACCTCTTTTGATCTTGACAAAGTAGATTGATCATCACTAATGTTTCAAATAAGTATTGATTTTGCAGAATTGAATCATTCCCTCTAGAAGAAATAAAGAAGTTGATGAATTTTGAAG
>CATIWR010390663.1:0-18649 GCA_949677035.1 Omphalea diandra
TCCCCATCTTTGCTAGATTTGCTCCATTTGACCTCTCATTTAATGAAAGTTCACTCCTCTGTCGCTTCTTTGAGCTTAAGGCTTCCTTGTATTTTTCCAATTTGAATAAAGAATCACGTAACATTATTGCTCTATCCCTGACATAAATACATCACATCTTCAAGGTCTAAAGAAAAGCACAGACAGTCAAAACAAAGGAAGAATTTCAACAGTCTGCATGTGTCTTTGAAGGCTTTCTAAAATAGAAAAGGATAAATTTCTGGAGACAGGAAACAAGGGTAAAAGCATGGGAAAAATGCTTTATCATTTCACATACATGTGAAACATAGGCAATGAATTTCAAAATAAAGGTTATTATCCTGTGACATTCCATTTCGACTGTGATACAAAGCCACTACAACTTTTTGTATGATAGAATGACATACCAACAGGAGATAGCTCTCTCTCTCTCTCTCTCTCTCTCTCTCTCAACAGTCTGCATGTGTCTTTGAAGGCTTTCTAAAATAGAAAAGGATAAATTTCTGGAGACAGGAAACAAGGGTAAAAGCATGGGAAAAATGCTTTATCATTTCACATACATGTGAAACATAGGCAATGAATTTCAACATAAAGGTTATTATCCTGTGACATTCCATTTCGACTGTGATACAAAGCCTCTCTCTCTCTCTCTCTCTCTCTAAGGCTTTCTAAAATAGAAAAGGATAAATTTCTAGAGACAGGAAACAAGGATAAAAGCATGGGAAAAATGCTTTATCATTTCACATACATGTGAAACATAGGCAATGAATTTCAAAATAAAGGTTATTATCCTGTGACATTCCATTTCGACTGTGATACAAAGCCACTACAACGTTTTGTATGATAGAATGACATGCCAACAGGAGATAGCTCTCTCTCTCTCTCTCTCCAAGTAGAATTAAAACTTGATACCTAATAAAAATTTCAAGTCTATAATGCATAAGACTTCCATCATAACGAGAAGCATGTCATAAATAATACCAAGTCATATGGATCACCAGAATATGCAAGGAGGATGCTTCCAACATAACGATAATATACCTGGCCTTTTTAGAAGCATCTTGCACACTTTCTTTAAAGTGTTTTAGCTCCTCTGTTGCCGCCGGAGGTGGAGGCTTGAGATGGGGAACTCCAAAAGAATGATCCTCTGATACACTTCCAAGAGGAACACCCAAAACCCTTCTTACTTCACCAGAACGAGTATATTTCTGATTACCTAATGTAATTGTCTCCAGAGGCAAGCAGTGTGTCAAAGGTGGAACATCCATTGACATTGCGGAACTTCCCCGATTTAAATTATTCCCTGAACTTAACATTATGCTCTCAATCTACTATTCATGCAGCAAAAAACCTGCTCAAGGCAGACCAAGACCATTAGATTAGCAATGCTCCCTCAAAAAGGGGAAAAGAAAAAAAAAAAAAAAAAGTAAGCAAGCACTACATTGACTACCTGCCAAAGCAGGTTTCAAAAAATAATTGCTAGAGAAGAACTCATCTTGCCTTGAATAACTAACAGTAGCTAATATTTAAAATTACAGAGAAAAATTAAACTTTTTGTTCTTATCAAAATTTTCCAATTCCTCCGTTTTTTTCAGATAAAACCGAACAGAAAACTACTTAACTAGACACCAATGTCGCTAAATAACAACCAATTGGCTTGGTTTCGATCAACTTATCTTATATTTTCTTTCTTACTCAACATTTATAACCAAAAAAAAAAAAAAAATTGTATTTGTATCCTCTCTTCTCCTAAAACCCCAAACATGAAAATTCTCCCACTAGACACCAAACTTGATTAATTACATTAAATAACTTTCAACTTTTTCTTAAAAAAAAAAAGAAAATAATAGCAACAACCCTTCAGTCCTGACATACATAACCTAACCAATAAAAGTTTAAAATTCATAAATTTCTCGCAATCCAGATACATCTTCACGTGCTCAACCTCAAAAAAAAAAAAAATCAAAAAGCTCAAAACTTGCATTAAATTGTAACCAAACAGAGAATAAGGAACTACAAACCCTAGGGCGCGAATCAAAATCCTAAACTTTTCTTCTTGCCTTTTTTAATTCAATTAGCTACGGATACATGAAATTGAACATTGAAAAGACGAAATCAATAAAGAGGAAACGTGAATTACATCAGATTCGAGGAGGTCAAGTGTAGATCAAAGCCGCTTGTCCACATTGTCTGTAGAGGATAGAGAGACGGAGAGAGGAGAGAGAGCAAAATGTAAATAATGTAATACTTAATAATGCACACTGTATTAGTAATTATTATTGTAAATGAAAAAATAAATAAAAATAAAGCGGGAGAGACGGATTAGGTGTTGTGTTTGTATCGTTAGATTCTCTGGGTCGTATATTCTTGAAACGTCGTCGTTTCTTTGCATTTTAATAAAGTGCCCAATTATCCCCCATGATAAATAATTCCACTTTACTGCAACCTAAAAAAAAAAAAAAAAAAACTTAATTTTGTTTAAATAGATGGTCACCTCCATAACTTTTCCTTGAGGCTAAACTAGTCTTATTTGCGAGTTTTGTGCAGGATTATTATTATTATTATTCATTTTCTTAGTATTAAATATTTCTCAATTTTAGGCTCTCTTGTTTAACTTTTCTCTCAAAAATTTTAAAATCTTAAATAGATCAATAATTTCTAATTTCAGTTAAAAAAATATAAAAAATAACCCTCCCAAAAGGAAAAGAAAATGCTTGCAAAAAGAGAAAATAACTACAAGTATTTATAACTCTACAAAATAATAGAAATAAGAAAAAAATAAATATATATACCAATAAAATTGCAAATATGAATTTTTTAAAATAATTAACAAAAAAGAATTGACCAATGATAATTCAAATTAGAACTAATAAGAAAAATTTAAAAAGAGAGTCTATAACTTTCTAAACTCTAAAAATTTTTGTAACTTGATGTTAGAAAATATAAAAATAATTCTCCCAAAAGAAAAAGAAAATACTCACAAAAAGAGAAAATAACTACAAAATATTTATAACTCTACGAAATAAGAGAATAAGTTTTTCTTCTCTTTTTGTGAGTATTTCCTTTTCTTTAAAAATATTATTTTTATATTTTTCTAATTAAAATTAGTATCTATTAATTTTAAAATATTAGTGACTTATTTTGTGTAATATGATTTTTTTATGATGTTATGATAATTTCAATAAAGTGATTTATTTAAAAAGATGTTAAAATATCAAAATAATTTTAAAATCATATAAAAGACATTTTAAGCAATGAGTTGAAATATTTATATCATTATATAAGATTTAATAATAATTTTTATTTTTATTTGTATATGTCATATGATTATTGAATAAGTTGAATGACACTATTTTTATCAATTAAAAAAAAACTCAAACTTAGAGAAAATTTTCTATATTAATTTGACTATTGAAAAATCATGGATGAACCCTTTAAATCATGCAATATCTAAAATTATTGAAAGTTGGTGTGCATATATTTACTTTCTGATAAAAAAAATTGTGTATAATTAGGTATATATGTGCAAGTTGCATGGTTTTAATAAATTTTTTATAAAATTTCTTATTTATTACTTTATTTTATCACTTGAAACTGTGAATGGATGAAATAAATATATATTTTATATTTGTCCAACTTACTTATTGACTTATATTAACATTATTCCATTAGAAAACAAAAATAATTGTATAACCTCAAAGAAAAACTAATAATAAGGTTTACGAATATAAAACATATAAGGTAATTTACCTTTGAAGAGGTAGTTTACCTTTATATATAAATATAAATATATATATATATATAAGAAAAAGCTATTGTATTAATCATTTGAATTTCAAGCAATCATATGTAAGTAGACATTATAAAATGCAAAAGATATAAATTGTACAAAGTAATATCATAATAAAAAAAAATTACATCATATAAACTGTGCATATATATAAATTCTGTTTAAAACGTATTTTACAAATTGGGGCAAACATTGATTTTAGAAAAATTAAATTTTTTTAGCTTTTTCAGAATCATGATTTAATATATAAGCAATAAAAAATTAATGAAAACAAAAATTTTAAAATTAATTTTCAAAAGCACAGCATATCAATTCTGAGACCTTAAATATCATAATGTCAAAAATCAATGCCTTCAAAAAAAAAATCACATTATATAAATCCTGAAAATCTAATAAAAATAACATAACATACTCAATATTATACCAGTTGAAATTTAAAAAATTAAAAAACACACATCAATTACAAATGAAACTAGAAAAAAAAACACATCTAAATTTATTTAATATATCAATTGATTGTCGCTTTACTCTTTTCTCCATCAACTTTCTTTAAAAATAAATAAAATTCTAGAAATTAGACTATTAGAATATGCTTTTTAACTATTAACTCGTTACTTTTTTTTTTTTCGAAGGTATTGTTCACTCATTACTTAAACAGAAATTATGGTGCAATATATATTGACTGCATTTTTTGTATTTTTGTGCTAATTCAATTTATCAATTTAAACATAAAAATAATAACAATTCATGTACACATCACCTATCCCAATTCACAAATTTTGATTGGCTCGAAATTAATTAACGACCTTTAAATTAATTTGTCAATAAATTAATTATTTAAATTAATCAATTATTCAAACTAATTTAATTTAATAAATTAATTATCAATCTAGCAATCAACTAATTAATTAATTTCTTTATATCTACAGAATTAAATAATTAAAATTCAATCAAATTGATTGATTGAGTTTTTTTTATGTCAAATTTAATAAAAGAATACGAAAATAATAAAATTATTCTGTAAAAATAAACTTAAAAATTTTGTGAAATCAAAGTAAAAATTTCAATAAAGAAAGTTGGAGCATTTGCCTCCATTGTGGCTCTACCATATATACCAGCAAAAGCAACATACACACCAAAATGCAAAAACCTAACTAATCCATTAAAAGAAACCAGAGAGAACAACACCAGAGAATGAACACCAATCCACACCACACTTAATTAATCAATTAAAAAAAAAGCACAACATATGTGAAAGAACATGCATGATAATGAGAGGAACAATTGTAACACACCAATTATGATTGTACATTATTTTCTGAAAAGAAACCAGAGATTACACACTATATACTCATCCATTTATTGTATCCTAGCTCACTTATTCATGAAAGTAATATATATGGTTTCGACACATATATGATTCTATATATGTAAATATTCACATTCATTTCGAAATTGTCATTTATCATTGTTATTTCTCTTTTCTCATTCACCAACTCAGGCTCACTGTCCTCCTTATGCTCCTCAATTTATCCGCCTTCTTCACTGGCATAACCGATGGTTTCCTTCTCATAATCTGCTATTGAATATGTATATGACATTAATTATAAAGAGAATCATAACCAACTTGAAGAAAAATAGCATTATACATATGTTTAAGTTTGAAGTGTTACGTAATTGATCACCTCTTCTTTTCGGTTCTGCTCGATTTCCTCCTGGTTCATATTAAATTTGTGAAATAACATCTCATTATTGTCCATAACTTGTTGGGTAGCAAAGAAAATATGTGTTTATAATTCACATGCATAGGAAGATAATGTTTACCATGAGTCGCTTTAGCTTAGCATTCTCTTCTTTAAGTTGATTCAGCTCCAATTCCAATTCCACCGTATATGCCTGCTTCACAAGGGATCTTAAACCATAAGTTGAGATAAAGCTCCATCAAGTTACATAAGTAATAAATATTATGACAACGATAATTTAAGGATTTGTTTGACATTATTGTCACAGTTATTCGTATAAATAAAACAAAACAAATACTTCAACAGTATATATATATATGTCAATGCTACAACACCTGCTTCCTAGCTCGAGATCGTGCAGCTGACTCTCTATTCTTGATCATCCTGCGCTGCCTTCGCTCCACTACAACCTCCGGAGGACCATCAATGATCCTCTTCTTATTTTGTTGCATGGCCAACTCATAATGCCTCTGCTCATTCTTAGCATTATTTGGTGCTTGGGGGAACATTTGGTATGGTGCGAAGCCGTTACCAGCAGTGGAGATCAAATTGTTTCCAATGCTTTGGTGGGCAGCTGAGAATCCAATTCCCATGATTCGCCCCATTCCAAAACTTGCATCCAAACAGGTACTCAAATTTTGCATAGGTGGTGCTACCATTTTATTAGGCTGTGATGATGATCCTGGTGCTTCTTGAACTATCCCAGCTTTTACCAAGAAATCTTCTAGTGTCATCTCCCCTAGGGTTTGTTGTCGTTGAGGCGGTTCTTGAGCACCAATGCTGTTGTCGCGAAGGTTTTGGTTCTCCTTTTGAATCTCAAACCATACTTCATCCACAGTTTTCTTGCAAAGGAGGGAAGGTATAGAAAATGAGCCTTGTCGAGCCAATGGGGCGGGCGGGGGTTTGGGTACTACGCCATTGTTATTATCTTTGGTCTGTTGTTGTTGGGTATTATTTGGTTGCGATGCAACTTGATTTTCATCCACACTACTCCACAAGTTAACAAGAAATTCATCCATGTTCATAGACCCTAAAGTCTTCCCACTCTTGTGTTGAATTTCGTTAAGGGTAAGTGACAATAGGGAATTCTGTCCAGTCAATGGGGAAAATGAGCCAATATCCTTCAATGTTGACTCATCCTGTAACGGTTGAGGTTGATGTGCTGAATTCGCTTTAGTAATGCTTCCACAAGCAACAGTTTCCGATTCAGAAAGTACCATTCTTTTAGGCTTCACCAATAGTGTAGAGAGAGAGGCTCTACTCTTTGACAGATGCAAATGACTTTCTAGCTACTTAAGCTTCAGCTAATCCCTGAACAATCAACATTTGGTGCAGTTAGTCGCTCCACATGAGTATACAGATGAAGCTTTCAGAGAGATTGGGCCTAGGCCACAAAAGAAATGTATGGCCCAGCCCATTTAGAAGAGTCTTCTATTTTTTCTACTGAATCTCATCATCAAACTCTTTTTTAATACAAAATATGAATTCATCAATCTTATTCCGAAGAAATCAAAATTTCAAAGAGCCAATAAGCCTCCTTTCAAATTAAAAAAATAAATAAATAAAAGTATGGTCAGAGGATCCAATCCATTTGAGGCCACCAATTAATGGCTCTTGTAGAAATCAAAGAAAACTACCCCAAAGTCCTTAAATTAAAAAAAACAAAGAAAAAAATATTAATAAAATAAATAGAACATGGGATGAGATTGGACTGTACTAGTCACACCAATGAATTGCTAGTCTGCTACCTATGATAAGAAATAAAGATAAAGATGACTGCTTAGCTCAAGAAACTTGCATGCATAGAAGGTTACCATCACATATAGCATACAGACATCCATTACAAGGAAAAGAAAGACAATTCATGGTATTAACTTGGGTATACATATATGACCATTGATCAAACTCATAAGGAAACCCGTCTAGTACCATTGATCAAACTGATGAGAAAATTTGTCTTGTAGTGCAGAAGTTCAGATAATTCAAACTTAACCGTCTCATTTCCTTTAAAAAGCTTGAATGTACCCAAAAATTTAATTAAAAAAAACGCATATGGAAATGGGTTAATTACCTGAAGTAATAGAAGAGGTAGAGGAGCATGGAAAAGTGAGAAACAAGAATGTATGTGAGAGTTGAAAGGAAGGAGAAGCAAGTGATCGATAGAAACAAAGCAAGAAATGTTAGGAGTAGGAATCTTGAAAAAAATAGGAAAGTGGGGGAGGGAGGGATTCTTGGTTGTAATTCAGTGGGTGTTTTCAGGGAGAGTGTGTGAAATGAAACATAGTGTAACTGCCATGGCACACACCCTTAATACATGGCAAATTGTGGACCCCACATTCTGTTCAGTTTTGTTGACACGTTTGTGCCACTTGCCTCTTTTTTTCTGCCTAAAAAGGATCCTCTCCTCATTTTTCCTTGTGTACTGTTGTCCTTTTCCTCGGCTTGGCTCTACTTTGGGGTTTGGGTTTGGTGGTGGGCGTGAGTGTGAGTGTGAGTGTGAGTGTGGATACCTTTTATTGTTGACATTTGATTTTTGGCTTCTGAGATTTTTAAGTGAAAAAATATTGAAGGGCAAACCCAATTAGATCTTGTTCATTAAATGATGATTCTCAAAAGCAAAAGAAGGGCTATAAATAGCAAAGGTAATGGTGGTTTGGTCTAGGTGTAACAAGCAGCAAGACATATTTTTTTTTACATTAAATACATAATTAGTTCATTTCACTGTCCATTTTTATATTTTTTCGATTTAATTTTGTATTTTTTAGTTTATTTTTTATATTTTCAAAAAAAATGAGCAAAATATAATTTGATGGTAACAATTATTATAATAGACTATATTTGACTCCGTATTTTAGATACATAATTTTGCTTCAATTACATAATTTCTCTATTTTTTATTTACTTTATATATATCATTTAAATAAATTTTGTATCTAAAAATTATACTTCTTCTATCTCAAATTGACAGATATATTTTTATATATATAAATTAAAAAATATTAAGTAATTTGGTTAAAGCGATTGTTTTTAGTTGAGTTTTTCATTATAATCTTGAATTTGTATTAAGTTACTAGATAGAAATAAATACTACTCTTATTAAATAATTTTAAAGAATAGACTATATTTGACTCCGTATACATAATTTTTTGCTTCAATTACATAATTTCTCTATTTTTTATTTACTTTATATATATCGTTTAAATAAATTTTGTGTCTAAAAATTATACTTCTTCTATCCCAAATTGATAGATATATTTTTTATATACAAATTAAGAAATATTAAGTAATTTGGTTAAAGCGATTGTTTTTAGTTGAGTTTTTCTATTATAATCTTGAATTTGTATTAAGTTACTAGATAGAAATGAATATTACTCTTATTAAATAATTTTATAGTTTGTTACTCTTTAATGTAAAATTAAAAATAATTGATGTTGCTAATAGTGAAATTACCAAACCATAAGTATCAAAATTTCAAATTTCAAATTTTGTTTCAACTTTCATTAAGTATATTAAATGATTATTGTTTATAAGTATTGATAACTATAATCAAATCAATTTGAATCGAATCAAATTTAAAATATATGTAATTTAATTGAAACAAATTGAACTGAATCAAATTTTTATAGGTTTGATTCTGTTTATAGACACATAAATTTTAGTTTAATTGGTTCAGTTAATTCGATTTTTTCAAAAATTTCGGTTCAGTATTCCACCAGTTATTTTATTTTTTTAATTTAAAATAAACATAAAGTGAATTTGAATTATAAAATTAGTAACATAATTTAATCTAAAATTTTTACTTGGAATTAGTTCTTTCAAAATCTTATGACGTTTTTAACTTAGTGTCTTTTTAGTTTCGCGTTTACCAATTGATATTTAGTGATTGAATATTAAAATACTAAAAGATAATGTTTGATAAATATTAGCATTTAACGTTTAATTTAAAAACTAATGTTCAATTTTTAAAAAATATAACTCAATGTATAAATGTATTTTTTTAACATTTAAAATATTAAAAACTAATGTTAGATTTTTTTTAGTATTAACATTATATTTATCATTAGATAAATTTTTATTTCATATAAAATCAATTAAATTATGAAATAATTATTTTTAGCATTATACAACATAATTATATATCTAAATATTTTCTTGATTAAAAACTAAAATTGAAAATATATGAAATAATATTTTCTTTTCCTTTCATATTTTATTTTTCAAACAATAAAAAAATAAATTTATTTTCCTTCACCTCCTTTTTATCCAAAAAAATAAAAAAAAATTATTTTCTTTTCTTATTTTCTTCTCTCTGCATCATTGTCCCAAATATAATATAAAAGTGGCATGTACTATGTGAAAGACTGTCAAAAACAGATAAAATTTCATTTAGACTATACCAAGAAAGGTATGATCAGCTGACAATAAAGAATTAGCAGATTGCAGAAGCATAGTTGATGAGCTCGTCTTCTTACTGATTTCACGTAAATACTAACTAAACTAATCACCTAAATGATTATTAGCAAACATGTACAAATAATCGTAATTTTTTAATTTTATATTTGTCTCTTATTCAAAAATATATATCTTGATTTTTTTTATTATTAATAGAATATATGATTTATTAGTGTTATAAAAAATTTATAAATTTTAGAAATAGGATGAAAATAATAGAGATTTTATATTGATTTTATTTATATGAATTATACAACTATTTAAATTAAAAACATATTATCATAATATGTATATATTCAATTATTTTTGCGTAATATCTTAAATAATTAATGTTAGTCATGAAAAGACTATAATAAATACATTCATTGAAATTAGTACCATTATCAATTTATAAAAATCATAATTAACAATATACAACTAACTACGAAAAATATTACGCATTAAAAATATAAAATTCCATTTAGTCTTGCTATGATAAAAAAATTCATTTAAAATCTCAAAAATTCTTGGAAATTAATTATATTTAAATTTTTTAAATTAATCAAAAACAAAATGTTGATTAAAAAGGAAAAATTCTAACATATATATATATAAACTGTACATACATGATTATATAATAATTTTTTTTAAGAAATAAGTCATTTATGAATATGTTTTCAGAAAATTTTTATTCATTTTCTCCATATTAAACTTTAATTAATCTTAAGATTTTTACTGGATTATTTTGTGATAGATTATTCCAAAGTCATATTTAGATAATCATTTGCATGTCAACTCTTTTATAATCATGAAATTACGAGTTAAAATTGTATTCATAATTAAGTGAAAGAGAAGACAACTTAATAAGAAATATATATATATATATATGTAATGATGAAATCTTTTATATATATGTAGTGGACCAGAGACTCTTACTTAATAACTCAATATGGATGCCAGCCTTGACCTAGTCAGTCAAGAAAGGCAGAAGAATGAGAGTAAAATAATATCAGAGAAATCCCAGTTGGTCGTTTTTTGGTTGCACGTGGCTGCCACCCTAATAGTCTCACTTCTTTTTTCTTTTTTTTAAATAACCTTTTTACTTTAGCTGAAAAATGATAGATATGATAGTCAAAAGTTGTGTTTGAATCGTTGGATCATTTCTCATCAAACTATGCTCTGAAAACACCAAAAAGTCTTGTTGCTCAGCTTTTTGTTCTACATCACTCTAAAATAAATATTGTGTTTGTTAAATAATATATGTGATAAATTTTTATCTGGGTTCAATTCTCTTTCCACACCAATACGATAACAGTTTCATCTTCATAATGAGAATTAAGAGGAAAACACTATCTTCTACTATGCAGTCATAATTCATTAGATCTCTAATGAATAAAGAAATAAATAATAAATTTTAGTATTATTAGAGATATAAAATTATTTTTAGAAGCTTACCTAATATCTTAGAATTTTGAGTTCAACGATTCTTTGACATGATATTAAAGTTTCTATAATTAAAAGGTGTAGAGTTTGATTTTTGGTCACTGCATTCTAATCCATTTGATAGTTTTAATTGATCTCTTTCTAATTAATTGAAAAATTATGTCATATATATTAGTAAGGTGATATTACAATTCAAACTGTGTTATATTAAATTCATCATATTTGATCTACTTAAAAACATATCATTACAATACAATATAAATTTCTTTTACTATATTAAAAATGAAAATAAAATTTTATGTCAATAAATTTTTTGTTTAATAATATTGAATTTATTTTCAAAATTAAAAATTACGGGTTGAAATCTTAATCGAAATTCAATTCAAGCGCCTTCTCTCTTAAATCTGCTTGTTAGTTGCATTTATGTCTACAGTTTTTGCTAGTTAAAACCCTCTAAAAAAAATTTTAATTAACATATTAAATCTAGTTCTCAAATTGAGGTGTTGAATTTTAGTTGTGCATCTGACTTGCCCAACTATGAAAAAGGAGGACATGATCTCTAATCAAAGGACATACTTATAATGCATGAAAAAGCGAGCCGTAGATGTTATAATTTTTTTATGACTTTGAAAAAATTAATTTAAATTTGACTCCATTCAAAAGAAAAATTAAAAAAAATCAAACTTGAAATAATTAAAAAAGCTTAAGTCAAACTTTCTCAACCCTATTTCGAATATAATTAATTTGATTTAAATTATCAGAAATATTTAAAATATGATTAAAAATAAAAATTATAAATAATCCGACTCAATTCAACTTAAAATTTGAAAATAATTCAAAAATTTTTTTTTTTGTATTTTGATCTAATGATTTAATCTAACTTACACATAACTCGATCAAAACCGGTCCAAAAAACCAAAAAAATCCAATCTAAACCTGTCTGTTTTGATCCAATCTGTGTAGCATCTCTATCTAGCACTTCTGCTACCATTCACCTTGTTATATTGTACAAGAAGTGCAGTGTACTTTTACCAATGAGTTTTAATTCAATTGCAGTATTCTTTTCTGATAATTTCCTCTTATAGTTCTCCATAGCTCTTCAACACAGAACCCACGCTTCTAGTTTCCCATGTCTCTTTTGACATGTTAATTGGCTCTTTACTTGACTGACTACGCAATTTGAGATACACCAAAAAGCCAAAGCTCTTTCTTTCTGTCCATTTGCATACATAAATTCACACAAGCATACAAGAGAGAATCATATCCTCATTCAACCTTTCAAATGACAAATGCAATTTTAGCACATGTTTACTTTCTCTAAGAATCAATCTATTTACCTGAAAACCATTTCTAAATAATGTAATCATAATGTGGCAAATGAAGGAGCAACTAAGGATGCACTTGTTCTAATTTAAGAGGTTCTTCTCCAAGTAAAAGTGCCCTCAAGACAGCCTCACGGAAACCATTATAATGCACAACTAGATGTCCACCATGAGGAACTTCGTGATATCGAATCCAGGGTAGCTTTCCTGCAATATATCTTTGAAGTTGAAATGGCACAACCTTATCTTCATAACCTTGCCAGATGTGAACAGAGCTTTCATTCTGATCAGGAAATGGATTTCTTAGCTGAATTGGATCAAAGTCCCAATCTCCAAAACCAGCAATGAAATCATGACGGAGAGTATCGAAAACATCTCGTTGTCGCAAACTACGCTGTGAGCAGAAACACAAACTATTAAAATCATTATGCTTATTTGCTACTTCTTTATCTGTTTCTACATGAGTATAATAATTAAACTGTCTTTTTCATGCATATGCAGCATATAATTACCTTACTTAACATTGGGAATCCTGGTATCTTCTTCAAGATTTCTATATCTGGGGGGCTAAAGAAAAATGGATTCTTTTCAAGAACAGAAGTTGAGGGGAGCCATTCTTGAGTAACCCACCAGTGTAATAGTCCAGGAAAATAGGTTGAAAACCATAGTGCCAATTGCACAAGTTTTCTCCTATAGTCTTCTTTTATTAAATTTTGAGGAAGAGAAGGCCATCTGTAATTGATAACTGGGACTATTAGTGCTGCACCTGCTAGCCTGCACAAAATGATTTTTGGGTGAGTACCAAAATCTCATGACAGAGTTCGAGTGATTTCGAATTTATGCCAGATTTTGCCTGTTTGGTATATGTTTGAGGCAACTCCAGATAGGGTATGATCCCATTGAGACTCCTATAACATAAAACTTGGATCCTATCTGCAATTGATCAGCAAGTTCTTCAATGTCCAGGGCTTCACTCTTTACAGTCCGCCTTGGGTTTGGATCACTTTCTCCGTACCCAGCTCGATCAAACATCAGAAAATATATCCCCAACTCCTCTATCAATTCCTGAGAACTAAAGCACTGTGAAATTGATTTTATACATGAACTGACCCAATTTCAAACTATTATTTAGTTCTTTGGATTATATTGATTCCTAATTAAACAAAACCACAGGATATTAGAAGTATAATATGAATTAGGACCACTTCCGCAACTTCTCTACTCATCTATTTCGCTAGAAGCAGCACTTGTTTTCTCTATTGAGCTAGTTTGTTGTTTAGTACCATGGAAATTAATTATGCAGGGCAATAGAGCAATCTCTATCAATTAAAACAGCTTCCTTTCAAACATCTGAGTCAACAATCTAGGTCAAGTTATATGCTATAGTTAGATACAATACTAGCTAAACAAGTTTTAGATCAATATAAAACAAGGGCAAAGAAGATTAAAACACTAAAGGATTAATGTTTGTTACTTGAGGTGCCATAAAGTTCATTTCTTTTGAACTTCCAAAGCCATGAACAATAATAATCGTGTACTTGGATTTATTCTTGGGGACTCCTATTTCTCTATAAGCCAAATATCTTCCATCGCTGAGTTTGATTCTTGGTGAATTCCCAGATGGAGGATTATCCCTTTGAGGTGGAGGAGGAAGCTGAGTTGCCTGATAAACCATTCCTAGAAGACCAATACCCAACACAACTGTCGTTCTTGAAACCATACCTGAATAAATCAAGAAACATAGATAGATAGATAGATAGATAGATCTGCACAATTCAATATTTCAATGACAACCCAATATCCCAAAAATCAAGAAAATGAAAGACTTTCTTGGAATCACTTACCTGGATTCAAGATTTTTTCAGACATGTGATAATGAAATTCAAGAATCCAATGGTTGAGGTGATGATGATGATGTGGGTATCCTTTTCTGTTATGCTTTGACCCTTTTGAGCTGCTCCAGCTGCTGGTTAACGTATCAGCAGAAGCAGAAATAAAGCATTGACTTCTTAGAAACCCAAGCTTATATAATTGTTGCTTGCTTTAAAAAAAAAAATTTAAAGTTGCTTAGATGTCCCATTATGTGATTTGTGAGATATGGGTATTGTGCTGATGGCTTTTTTTTTTTTCAAAATAATATATATATATATATGTATATATACACACACACAAAAAATATTGCTTTCTATTTCTAGCCATTTGCTGCTACATTTGTTAACAGTATGTGATGATGTCTCTATCTATGTTGGGATTAGGACATTGAATGTAATGTCT
The DNA here is from genome assembly GCA_949677035.1 of Omphalea diandra. Classification (NCBI taxonomy): domain Eukaryota; kingdom Viridiplantae; phylum Streptophyta; class Magnoliopsida; order Malpighiales; family Euphorbiaceae; genus Omphalea; species Omphalea diandra. The sequence goes on from CATIWR010390663.1 coordinate 15,021, forward strand.
TGCATGCCTTACTGCATTAATTGGATATTCCTTCCTACCGTATAGTATCTGGATATTCCTTCAATGCAATTACTATTTGATAATAGTGTACCAGAAATATTTGAATTAGATTATTAATTTTGATAGGTATTGCAATAATTGCACACACATTTGTTACGATAATTCTGTTATTACCAATTTCTTTTATTAATCAAGTGAAAAATCAGTTTTTCGTAATTTTTTAGGATTAGATTGAAATTTTCATTTAAGTTTGATGTGAATAATTTTATTAAAATTTCTATTACAAAACAAATAATAAAGAAGCAAAATTAAAAAAAAAATTCTTTGTTAATTGATTATTATTTTTTAATATAAAATTTATGAGTAAAAATTAATTTTAAAAGAAAATATTTGATCATTGACATCTGAAATTGTTAATTTAATAGTAATAATTATTTTCATTTATAAATAAAAATTTTATTTATGAATTTAGTGAAATTATTATTATTATTATTATTATTTTTAAGGATGGACAGATTTAATTTAATATCAATAGCCTGATGGACAAAGCTGGTCAGTGTACATCGCCGACAGATGCTGTCTTAAAAACATGCCAAGCTAGCAGCAATGCTTCGCTGGCTAGTCAATCTTACCAAACGGATTCTGACGTGTAATTTATTATTAAGATATTCTGACATGTAATTTATTATTAAGAATTTCACTTACGTACTTCAGACGACAAAATTAAAATTGAAAGTCAAAATTTTAATTCTAATTCTATTAAAATTTAAATTTTAGTATTTAAAATGTAATGTGATAAAATTGAAATTGAACTAAAATTAGAATTCTAATTCTAATATTTAGATGATGAAATCATAAAATTGAAATTAGTATAAAATTAAAATTTTAATTTTTAATAGATTACCAAATAATAAAAATAGAACTATATACCACAATTTCAATTTTAAGCTCAATTTTATCATCTAAACAGGTTGTTATTATAATTATATTTCCAACCATTTTTTTTGGTCAAAAATTAATATCTATTGGAAACTAAAGAGAAAGGAGCAAAATTTAGGGGAGGCAGAACACCGAAGTAATAGGAAGACTTCCTTTACTCATCTTTTTAGCCATATAATTGGTTGGTTTTATTATCCCTACTTGGGATAAATTTAAACATCACAGAATTAAACCTAAAGAGTCTTTCTTTTGCATATTGTAAAAAGCCAATCAAACCCCAATGCACCTCAGTATATATTATAATGAAAAGGAAAATCAATAATATAATTAGTGGGTTAAATGGGTTGGTGATCATGTGCATATGTGTTCCAGATGCCAACTGTTGCATTGAATAAAATAAATAGATAAAATCTTTCTCAATAAACAAGTTAATATCAATGCATTATCATAGTCATTCTTTATATTTTCTAATAAATAATGAGAATTATTAAAACCCTTTTTTAATAGTACTTTGATTCCCTCATCTAATATTATTAAAGAAAGTTTTCATAAATTTGATAAATTATTAAAATAGAAGGATTTTCTTTTATTATATATGTATAACATTCATTCTACTAACTAGATCTCGTACGAATTAAAAAAACTAAATTTAGAATAATTAATCATTATAATATTACAAAATTTACTTTTTTATTATTACAATTTTATAAATTATTTTCCAGTGAATATGACCATATATGTTCATTTACTTCGATCAATAAAGAAATTAAAAATTTTTCACTATATCAATATCTAAAAAATAATGTTCACTCCTTCCTAAAAAAATTGTCTACTATTTCTTTTTTAGATGTTCCAAAATACTAGTCCACTTTCATTAATTATGACCAATATATTTTTCTAACTTATCCTCATTAATTATTAAACTAATAAAGTATATTTATTTACTTATTAAATATAATTAAGAGTATGAATAAAAAATATATTATAAATTATGAGTTGGAAAATCATTAAATACAATTTCTTAGACAATATGAAAAATTATGGGTGACAACCTTTTTGGGACAAATAGAGCAATATATAAATAGATTTCAATTAAATTTAAAGGGAAAGAAATCAGTGTATGAGATTAATAATAAATGTTATTGATAAGTGGTATATTCATATTTTTCAATAAAAAAGCAAATAAAAATTAAGGAATAAAAGACATTTAACTCAGTCGAACATGTATAATTTGATTGATTTCTTTATTTTTTAAAAAATTGAAAAGTATCGAGTTTAATTTTTATATTATTTTTTAAAAAATATTTTATATTATAAATTTAGTAAAACTTGATACAAACATAAAATTTATCATAATCAATAAGTATAAAAATCTTACCTTTTATAGTTTTTCCTAAGAGCTTTAATCATATTGCTTGAATTTTGTACTTTGTAATTTAAAAATAAGCACACATTCGATAACAATATCGACTATATATGGACTCTTAGATCTTTTAAATAAATTTTCTAAAAAGAAAATAATAACTATCTACCCATTAATCATATCAAAACTTTCCAAAAGAAAGAATCAAAATATCCTATGAAAAAATCTAATCACATTTTCACATAAAATATCAAAACTCACATGAAGGAACACTCATGTTTCCCACAAAAATAAGAAAATTACAATAAATGAATAGCTCTAGATTTATGAATTCATTTGATTGAAATTTCATATAAGATCTTATGTTAGATTTATTTTTTTTAAGTTTATTAATTTTGTCGTTGAAATATTATGTGATTTTCATTTTATCTCTTTTGATAGGAGTTTATTTGTCTTTCTTTATAAAAGTTTGTTTTTCTTCCATCGTGAGAGTTAAGAAGAGTTTGAATTTGATATTCAAAATGTCGAACTCGTTTAAAAACTCGTCAAATGACAATGAAGTCAATTTGTGGTTCAATATCATCATCGAGTGTAATATGTTTCTTACCAATGCACCAAATAAAACAAAAAAATTGTATATAATCATTTAATCGATACGATCAATAAAATTCAGAGGAAAATTTTATTTTTATAAAAAGATTTATATATATTTCTTCAACATAATCAAGTTCATTTGTTTTTATAAATTGTCTTATTCATCTTTGTTAAGGAAAGACTCTTTTTATTTAAAAAAAAAAACATTTAGCTTTTATTAGGACAAAAAAATAAAACATTAAACCAACACAAATAATATAAAAATAAAATAAATTCTAATTGATCTTGTAATAAATTAAGAAAATTCATATTTTTCTTTAAAAACTGAAGATAAAGAAAATATATCCATTTAAAAACTCAATAAATTTATTGATCAGGGAGTGTTGTCATGCGCTTGCCAATAATAGCTCACAAAAGTTTAAATTTGTATCTATTTTGAGAGATAAAAAAGAGAACTGGGATATTTTGATTTTATATTATTGTAATAATAAAATTTTTTTATCAATTCAGTTAGCACAATTAAAAAGAAGATTAACTCATAATATTGATTATATATATATATTAAAAAAATATAAGTTTACAAATGTTACACATATACTATTTAATATTTGGAAGATCATGATGAACATGACCATGACCTCACATCATGGAATTTTTTTTGTGTATACTCTATATTGCAAGAATATTCTTATACTTTCTTGATGGAGTAAACTTATATATATATATATATATA
>CATIWR010390703.1:0-41802 GCA_949677035.1 Omphalea diandra
TATATATATATATATATATATATATATATATATATATATATATATATATATATATATATATATATATATATATTCCTTGTTTCATATAATCTTCTGTAAAATATTTAAGAGTTGGCTAAAAAAAAAAAGTAGGCTGCCAAAATAATATATTGTAAATGTTTATTGAGTTTGATATGCTAATCCCTCGTTAGTAATTATCCCCATTCGCAGCAACCAATGAGAGAAAGGCCAAATTTTTGTTTCTTGTTTTAGATTTGAATTCCTTGTGTTTGGCAGAAACATTTAAAGTGCGCTATAATCAGCGATAGACCATGTTTATTCAAATACTTTGTTTTTTGAAATTTAGATGTACATTATATTGAATTTGTAGCTGATTTGTATTTATGTATAACTCTATTATTCTAAGATTTACAGGTGAAATCATTTTTTTAATTCATAATATCATAGATCTATTTTTTATGATGGGGCAAGCAGGCCATCTAAAATTGTTGGCAAACATATAGTTAAATAATGAACAAATTTTACAAAAACACATTAGAATGCATATTTCCTTTATGAGTTTTTAAAATAATCGATGGCTAACCTACAGAACGATTGTTGCAGTTATATGGGAAGGATAGCAACTACGATATATGCAGAAAGCAAACCAAAAAGAAAAATATATAAGTACCACACATACTTCTAAACTTGTTTCCCTTTTAACATATCACAAGTAATCCTAGAGCCCTTTTTAGGTCTGTTATAACAGTTTGATAAAATGCCTTGCAGGTTTCCATGTTTTTATTGTTATAATAAAAAACTTCAATGTTATACATTTCTTTTAAATCATCCAGAGCTTTAATTGAGGCATCATCCCTTGCAGCCAGAAAGCTTTCAAACCACCCAGAAACTAACTCAGTCACATACTTAGCCCTATTTGCATCTTCATGGAAAAATCGAATGTTTGTCTGTTATAGCCCATCCTAGAACGTCATATAAATAGTCAAGGCTTGACATGCCCATTTGTTTGAAGGCTTGGTCTAAAATGGCCTCAATGGGAAACTTAATGGTAAAAACTTGTGTGCTTGAGCCATTCCTAAAAACACATATTAATATGAGACAATGATGGGAGGAAAAAATGACTAATCGAAGCTAAACTACCCCAACTTTTTCATCCTGTGTTTCTAATTCACCATATAGAAGGCATTAAGATTACGGCACACACTTTAGTATTAGAACACATAAAATAATGCGAAAGGATTACGCAAACCATCCTAACTAATAAAAAAAAAAATCAAATCAATAACGTAAAAGATAAAACCACAATGAATATGGAATAATATATCTGAAAACAAACCTAGGGTGCCTCTAATTCTTGCCACTAACTTGCTACAAACAAAGAGTAAAAGAACTAATCGAAAGGTTAGGAAACTGTTATTAACTGATAGCAAATATAAAATTAAGATTCTTGGTCCTTTGGATACAAAATTTTTAGTCTAGCATATTTTGGGTCTCCTCGAAAGTTTCATATGGTTATTTAACTTCGCAGATATTGGGTCACACCGCATTAACACATAATTTATTTATCTACCACATTGTCTGGAAGTTGAAGTCAGTCTATGGAGCTAAAATACCAAGCTCACAACTATGTCCCTTAAACAATCTTTTTAAAGTTCAAAATTGAGCAATGCATGCTCATAAGCCTTTTTTTACATTTTAAAAATAGAAAATGCAAATCTGGTCACTCAAAGTTGGCTAGCAAAACAGGTTAAATGCGGGAGAACAATGTATCGGCACAAAAGCTTATTTTTTTTTTATTTTGACATCAACATCAAAATTTTCGAATAGGCATGCATTGGTTATATTTAAAAAAAGGGGTAAAAAGACAAATGCTTCTAGAGTGTATAAGCAATTTGTGGAATATGAAAAAGAGAAATCAAAGAGCAAAGAAAGATACCAGAGAGGTTGTGAGATTTAATACGGTGGCTGAAATTGAGTAAATGAGGATGTTTATTGGTGAAATCTGATGAGGGAGAACAATGCCATTCACTGGATAAACTGTTGTTTCCCAGCAACCTGTTAAGTGTAACTGCATATTTTTAGTCAGATCCAAGAATATGGAGTATGCTTTGTGTCTTCCTTCAGAGAATGAGCAAATTAATAATTAAATAAAGAAATCTAAATTGTTTGACATGCATGGATTAGCATGGTGTCCAAAAATCTTAGGGATATGAACACATAGATATGGCTGTAGACTTCAAGATGTACTCTCTCATCTAATCTGTTTTATAATGCAATTTTATTATTATTATTATTTTTTTTACTTCTCGCAGACCAATTTCAGCATTTTCAAAAATACTAAATCTTTACTGCCATCCAAACAAATGACCTTCTAAAAAGGAAATGGTGATAATATAAATAGGAGCACAGTGTTGAATCATAAATCCAATGTTGAACTTATATATAAATAATTATATATTATAAAATGTCAAATAATATTATATCCAACTAAAAGTGGTTCAATAAAATTTGATAATTTTGGCTGTAATGTATCTAATAGGGTGTGAGTTTTTAACGTATAGAAATCTAAGGTTATTCCTATCTTGTGATGGATAAAATAGGAATATTAGGATACTATATATATGTGGTTATGACCCTCAGATTATATGTATGTTTTGTTTATTCTTTTTTACATCTCATAATCTAAAAGAAAACCTATAAAAAATATAAAAGAATCTTTTTGGAGGAGTACATATTGATCTGAAAGGTCAACCACACGACTCTAAAAGACCTATTAATCACTATAGATTCAAGTGCGTTTCTATTTAACTCCTTTTGTATTTCTTGATAATTTAACATGAGATTTGGGGTTTATGTGATGGTTTTCGCATAAAGATTTCTTCAAATAAGTGGTATAAGAGCCTTTTATGTTAGATTATTGAAAAACATTTCTTTTATTTATTTAGTAAATTGAAATTTTAGGATTTTAGTATTGGTTTTATATTATTTTTGAGAGATCTTGTTGGTTGGTTGTTCTGTTTTTGTTTGGTTTCAGTTTTTGATAATTTTAGATCTGGATATTTGGGTTTTTTAAAAGAAAAAAAAAGGTATTCGGGCCAATCATCAATGTCGATATCAGTGTGGGAAGTTTAGAAAAAATTGGCGAAGTTTGTTGACGATTTTGTTGGATACCTCCCTTGTTGATGTCACCGAGGTCACATTCGGGCCAAAACAAAGCATCTTACTTATGTATTTACAATAACCTTGTCTTTTTGTTTTCCTCAATAATCGGTCATATTGATATACAGAATGATATATACAAGTTTTTTGTCCACCTTTGGCTCTTTATGGTGGATATTTATCGTTTCAGATGATTTTTCAATTATAAGAGCAATTTTGTTTTTCAGTTCGGTGTGTGGACATTGAACTTCCGTGTGTGAACAAAATTTAATGAAATTTGGAAAAACATGAATACTTTTAATTCCATAGTTAACATTACAATATTTTAGGGTTACAAAAGGTATCATTATTATTATTATTTTATATGTACCTATAGTTAATTTAAAGAAAATTTGGTGCAATTTTAAATTCAATTATTGATTATATATATATATGAATTAATTGAAACAACATATGACCAAAGTGACCTTTTTTGTTGAAATTAATTTGTCTTGAAATATAAAAGATTATGTGCATGTAATTTATGTTAATATTGATTGACCCAAAGGAAGATCATACTTCAAGTCATGGCAAGAGAACCTCTTAATAGTTCTTGGAGTCATGAATCTTAACCTTGCGTTAAGAGTTGATTCTCCTCCACTTATTATAGCAGAGAGTACCTCTAATGAAAAGAGGGATAAGGAAAGGTGAGAGAAATTGAATCACATGTTCATGATGATTATGAAGAAAGTCATTCCTAAAGCATTCAGGGGCACAATATCAGAAAAGATTACTACGGCTAAAGATTTCCTTATTGATATTGAAAAAAGGTTTGTTAGGAATGAAAACGCTGAGATAGGTATTCTCTTAATAATTCTCATTTCAATGAGGTGTAAAGGTAAAGGCAATATCAGAGAGTATATCCTAGAGATGTCTCATCCTGCTTATTAGTTAAAAGCACTTAAACTTGATCTCTCTGAGGACTTGCTAGTGCTTTTGGTTCTTATATCTTTTTCAACACAATTTAACCAATTTAAAGTGAGTTATAACTGTTAGAAAGAGACTTAGTCTCTAAATGATCTCATATCACATTATGTTCAAAAAGAGGAAAAGTTGAAGCAAGATAAGACAAAAATAACTCATCTAGCCTCAGCCTCTAATGACAAGGACAAAGGAAAGAGGAGAAAACAAGATAAGGAAGTTGCACATATAACATCTTAAGTGAAACAACTGTATAAGTGAACCAAAAGGTAAAGGTTGTTTCTTTTATGGAGCTGAAGAGCATAGGAAGAAGCAATGCACTAATTATCACGCATGGTGCTCTAAGAAAGGTATGCTTCTTAATATGTTTTGTTCTAAGGTTAATTGAACTTCGGTTCCTAGATATACTTAATGGATAGATTCTGATGTAACAATTCACGTAAGTGCATCTATGCAAGGTTGCCTGAGTTGCTGAAAGCCAAATGATGATGAAAGATATATCTATGTAGGAAATGGCAAGACAACTGAAGTAAAGGCAATAGGAAAATTTAAATTATTATTAAAAATTAGAAATTATTTAGATCTTGATGAGACATTTATTGTACCATCTTTTAGGCAAAATTTGATTTATGTTTCTACTTTAAGCAATTTTGGTTATTCTTGTATATTTGAAAATGGAAAATTTAGATTGTTTCATAATGATTCAAAATTATTTGGTACTAGTTATTTATTAAACTAGGATAATCTTCGTTTATTGCATACAATTGCCTTTTATAGTGAATCCCTGTAATTAAGTACACAAGGTGTTAAGATAAAATTAACCAATGAGAATTTTGCTTCATTATGACATAAAAGATTAGGTCACATCTATAAACCAAGAACTGAGAGACTTGTGTCAGATGAAATTCTAGATTCCCTTAATTTTACAAATTTCGATGTTTGTGTTAACTGTATAAAGGGAAAACAAACCAATAAATGGAGATTTGAAGCCAACATAACTTCAAACGTCTTAAAATTTATACATACGGACATGTGTAGGCCATTTATGGAAAATGCTTGGAATGGTCGATAATATTTTATAACGTTCATAAATGATTTTTTAAGACATGGCTTTATTTATCTCATGTATGAAAAGTCACAATCATTGGATTTGTTCAAAAGTTATAAGATTGAAATTGAAAACCAACTAGACAAAAGGATCAAAAGCATCAAGTTTGATCATGATGGTGAATATTATGGTAGATATAATGATTCAAGTGAACAACGTCTAGGACCATTTGCTAAATTCCTAGAGGAATGCAGTATCATCCTACAGTACACCATGCTAGGTTCACCTACTATGAATGATGTTGCTAAAAGATGACATAAGATGCTTAAGGATATGGTGAGGAGTATGATTTCTCATTCTACCTTATCATAATCACTATAGGGAGAAACACTTAAGACTACAACTTATATCCATAACAAGGTTCCAACTAAAACCAACTATAAAACTCCTTATGATCTTTAGATAGGCAAAACGCCTAGTTTAAAGCACTTGCACATTTGGGGATGTCCAGTTGATTATGGGCCTAATGAAAAGAAACGGGACTCAAAGACAATGAGTTATTATTTTATTGGATACACTGAAAGATCCAGGGGTGTAAGTTTTATGATCCCACGAATAAGTTGATTTTTAAGTTAGAAAATGCTCGATTCTTTGAGGATGTCGAGTTTGCAGGGGCCAAATATGGTTAGAGACCTTGTCTTTGAAGACGAATGTGTTGATATTCCCATAAGTGTTATTAGCATTAATCAAGATTTCATTTCTGACTTTGTTGAAGACATAACAAATCAAGACAATGTTAAAGAACCTCCTATTCAAGTTATTGTTCAAGAAGAACAAACTTTATTAGCTCAAGAACCTGTGCCATTAAGGAGATCCACTAGAGAAAGGAGAAGTGCAGTGTCAGATGAATACATTGTATTTCTTCAAGAACATGAGGTTGACATTGGAGTGACAGAAGATGATCCAATCAACTTCTATCAATCCATGTAAAGTTCTAACTCTTAAAAGTGGATAAATGCCATGCATAAGGAGATTAAGTCCATGAAGGACAATAATGTGTAGGATCTTATCCCATTACCAAAAGGTACAAAACCCATTAGTTGTAAATGGATATTTAAAACCAAGAGGGATTCAAATGATAATGTGGAGAGATACAAAGCTCGTCTTGTTGCAAAGGGCTTTAAAGAGACTTTCTCTCCAATTTATGCAAAAGACTATTTCAGGATCATAATGAAATTAGTGTCACATTTAAATCTTAAGTTACATTAAATGGATGTAAAGATAACATTTCTAAATGGCAACATTGATGAAACAATTTCTATGGTGCAACCAAAAAATTTATTTTAGGAGATCCAAAGAATATGGTTTGCAAACTCAAGAAATCCATTTATGGGCTCAAGCAAACATTTCGACTATGGTATTTCAAGTTTCATCAAGTGATTAGCTTATTCGATTTTGAGAGAAACTTGGCTAATCACTGTATATACCATAAGTTCTATGAAAGAAAATATATTTTTTTGATTTTATATGTTGATGACATTTTGCTTGCCAACAACGATATAGACTTATTACATGAAACCAAAAGCTTTCTAGCTAAGAATTTTGAAATGAAAGATCTTGGTGACGCCTTTTTTATGTTAGGCATTCAAATATATCATAATCACTCTCTGGTTATTCTTAAATTATCACAAAAAGGATATATTGAAAAGGTTCTTCAAAGATATGACATACAAAATTGTAAACCAGGTGATACCCCCATGGGTAAGGGAGACAAATTTAGTCTTAGTCAATGCCCTAAGAATGATTTTGAGAAAAAGGAAATATAGAAGATTTCTTATACATCTGTAGTAGGGAGTTTGACGTATGCTCAGGTTTGTACACATCCAAATATTGCATGTCTCTGGGATGTTGAGCAAATATTTAAGCTATCCAGGAATAAAGCACTTGCAAGTAATCAAATGGGTCTTGTGATGCTTATAGAGAACAAAAGACTACATGCTCACATATCGGAGGTTGGATCAACTACAGATCATTGGGTTTACTAACTCGAATTTTGTTGGATGCCAGTATAGTATGAAATCTACTTCGGATTATATTTATTTGTTAGATGGTGGTGTCATTTCTTGGAAGTGTGCTAAATAGTCTCTTATAGCTTCTTCTACCATTACAACAGAGTTTATAACATGTTATGAGACATTCAATTATGGAATATGGCTGCAAGATTTTGTCATGGGACTGCACATAGTAGATGGCATTGAAAGGTCACTTAAGTTATTTTGTGACAATAATTCAACAGTTTTGCATTCTAATAACAACAAGAGCTTGACAAAGTCAAAACATATAGACATCAAGTTCCTAGTTGTTAAAGAAAGAGATTGGAGTGGACAATTGTCTATTGAGTACGTTGGATTTGCTTACTAAGGGATTGCTACCTAAGATGTTTCATGAGCATACTGCTTGTATGAGTGTCATATTATTTGAGGATATTCAGTTTTAGTGGGAGTTTGTAATTTTGAATGCTTCTGATATAAAAATTTACAATTATTTCAATTTATAAATATTTTTAAGATTATTTTCTACAAAAAAAAAACATTTTCGTTCATTTTCACTCTGATTTTAGTATGGTTTGATGTCACTAAAGTTTAAGGTTGACCAATTGGAAATATTCATGTTTAGATCACATTACATGAAGTTGCCATGTTATACATCAACATCATGATCCATGTCATTCAAATATATTGATATATGTGACTATTGATAGGTCGAGTTATGATAAATATAATGAAGACCGCTTTAATTCTATATTGATATGATTGATGGATTAGATTAGTTATAGATATATTTTGATAATGACAAAAAATTTGAGCTTATACGGTTATTTTGTAATACATAATTATAAGATAATATATATAGCACAAGTGAGAGATTATTGAATCATAAATCTAACATTGAGCTTATATATTTTTGCATCTCATGACGTAAAATAAAACCTATAGAAAACTTAAATGAGTTTTTTGGGAGGAGTACGTATTGATTTGAAAGACTAACCACACGACTCTAAAAGACAATTGATCACTATGGATTCAAGTACATTTTCATTTAACCATCTTTGTATTTCTTGATAATTTAACATGAGATTTGAGGTTTGTATGATGGTTTTCATAAAAAGGATTTCTTTTAACACACAATTTATGGAGCTAACATAAACTAGTATATTATGAAAATATTATTAAAAATTTTATTTAAAATGGTATGGAAAAATACTGCTAACATTTTGGCATTTGTTGATTAAGTGATTTAAATTTCTCTCTATATGTAATATATAATTTTTATAAAAAGATTACATATATTTGCATAATTTTTTATATATTATATTGATAAAGTCACATGTTGATATGAAAATAATTTAAAGATATAAATTATTGTAATATTTTCATTCTAATAAATTCAAATATTATTAACGAATATAACTAAATAATTATACACACATATATTAACAAATTTTGACTATTATATTAGATCCTTTAAATTTTAATAAAAAAAATTTACAAATTTGACTAAATTTATTAAAATTTAAAAGATTCAATATAATAATTAAAACTCATAAAAATTTAAAATTTTAAGCTAATAGACCTAAAATGTATCGAAATGGTACGAGGATAATCACTATAACCCCTTAATTTTTGACATATTTAATTTAATAGTTTTCCACATTTTAAAATTATATTATAAATTCCTTAACTTTTGACTTATTATACTTGAATAGTCCTTTTAATATTAAAAATGAGCATATATCGATAATCAATAGAGAATGCAGTAAAAATGAGTTTTATATTTTATTTTAATGACAAAAACACCTTTATATAATATACGAGTTCCCTCTCATTCCTCCTTCATCGCCAACAGCCTCGACAAAGCAAAATAGACTAAAAAACCGACAAAGCAAAATAGCAAATTTAAGAGAAATCAATTTGGTATCACACCATCGTCATCTGCAAAACTTCCACCAAAACAAAATCCTTCTAAAATACTAATTTGCTTCTTTTATCCCATACACAAAAAAAAAAAAAAGAAACCACCCCTCCTGCTAGTCAAAACCAATTCACAAAGCAAAATAGCAAAATAAGAAACACATCTACAAACACATTCAGAAACGCACAAGAAGAAATGGCTGCACAAAGACAATAACATCTGAATTTCTTTCCAAAAAATGTTTCCACCACATTTCTGCTTCAAGAATCTTCCCATCGTTGCATAAACAATTTATGTGTGAACCAAAGCTTACAACATTTTCCAAGCCAACATTTGCCAGCGCAACTCCCTTCTTTACCCATTCCTCTGCCATTTCCATCTCCTGCATTTCATAAAAATTAGCAATCAAAGAATTACAAACAATGCAATTTGGTTATTGGAGTCGCCGATGTCGCCGCAATTGAGAAGGCCCACAACGATGCAAAAAAAGAGGATGATGAGGATAGTTTAACGTTGGTGGGAGTTGTAGCAGCAGTGGCCGAATGTCCAGATTGACCCGACTTATAGGGTATGATTAGGTGTGCCGAGAGAGAGAGTGGAGGGGCGAGATGGAGGAAAAGAAAAATAAAGAAGAAAAGCATAAGGTATGTTTGAATTTCGTAGATCTGTACCAGTTGGCACCTTTGAATTTCAATTCTGACTCACCTTTCCATTTGCCTTCCTATTTCTTATTCTTTATTTCTTCTTGGAAATCCGACTAATCATGGGCTTCAAAGCTCTTTATGCCAACGACGATGACAAATCTCCTCATTAGAGCTAGGGTCCATCATGTCAAGCCTAGGCCACAACGCTACAGAAGAAGAGTTGAGAAGATGATAACAAAATTAGATGTGGATGGTGATGGGTTCATCGATTTCGCGGAGTTTGTGAAGCTAAACACGCAAGGTGTGGGTCTGGACTTTGTACTGATACGCTTACACTAAAATGGATAAATGTGCATGCACCTTGTATAATGGGGAATTCTTGGCTCTCAATATATATATATCTTTTTTTTTTTTTTTTTTAGTTTTATGGATTCAGAAAAAGGAAGAAGAGTTGGAAAATGAGATGAAAATGATAGAGGAGTGGTATGAAATAAAAATTTGAGATGAAAGTAAGAGTATTTTTGATATTTTACGGGATTTTAATAAAAAAATTAATAGAAGAACTGTTAAGTGTAACAAAGATAAAAGGTCAGGAGGTTTTAATTTTAAAACGTAAAAGATAACTTAGTTAAATACGATAAAGGTCATTGGTATATATTAATTATCTCATGGTATGAGGACACACGAACAGGAAAGAAAAATTGACATGATTACCTAAAAACTAATAATAAATGACAAATATACCTCAGCTAAATATTATTCTCGAAAAAATTATTTTCCAATTAAAACTTTCAAATTTACTTTCTTTTCTTCATTTTCTTAATCAAATTCAATCAATACAAATCCAAAAAAATAATAATTAATATCTTCTTATGTTAAATATTTGAATTCATCAAATCAAATAATATAGATATGTGAAACAAAAGGAAATGGATTTGTGATTTTCATTTTTGAATTTTGCTCATCAGTTCTTCTTTGTCTTCTTCTTCAACTTCTTTTAGCACACAACATCATGAAAACGAAAATATCAAAAAATATCATCAAAATAAAAATATGAAGATAAACTCATTTTTTGCACATGAATATGTTTTAGAGAGAAAATTCTTCAATATATAGGTTTCTCTCTCTAAAACATATTTAATATGATTTTTAATGTTTGTTTTATTGTTTATAATAAAAAAAATTATGAGTTTTGGTATATTATAAATAAAAACATTTAAAATAAACATATTTTGACTCAAAATTAATCATTAAAGAGAAAGAAAATCGAGTTGTTAACAGTTGAAGACGATGTTAGCGTTTAGTTATTCTGACATAATAAAATGTTTACAAATAATTTATTGCTAGTTTATTCTTTTTATCACTGGTAATTCTTCTTACACTGTAAAATATTTACAAATGGTTTATTATTAGTTTATCTTTGAATTATCATTACTTTGCTACTGGTTTACAAATGTTTTTTTTTTGTAACAAAATCAAGTAATATATATTTATATACAGTTAAATATTCATTTTGTTTATTTTATTTTATTTACTTTTACTTTAGAATTATTAATTCAAAATTTTTAAAAATTAATTATAGAAAATAATATTCAGAAAAATATTTATTTTAAATTTATGCAACAATAGATAAACAAAAGAAATAGTAATAATAATTAGAGCGTAAACATCATTTTCAACATCTAACATATATGATTTTCTCTCTTTTTATAACTGATTTTTAGCTCAAAAATTATTTTAAGTTTACCAGTTCAAAATTTTTAAAAATTAATTACAGAAAACAGTTACAAAAAAAAATATTTATTTTAAGTTTATTTTTGGTTTACTTTTAGTTTATGCAATAATCGATAAACAAAAGAAAAAAGAACAATAATTAAAACGTGGACATCATTTTCAACCTCTAACAAATATGATTTTTTCTTTCTTCATAACTAATTGTTAGCCCAAAAATATTCATTTGTTAACTATTTTTCATCTATTTTATATAAAAAATTATGGTTCAACAACAAATTGAATATAATTGAAATAGCAAGAAAGAGAGAGGACTTGATCGAGAAGTTGAAGAAAGTCATGATTGTAGCAGATAGACTGAAAAGTGTTGTTAATTTTATTTGCTACCATGTTTAACTAAAATATGATGAGAACTACTTCATTGGAATTGATCAAGTATTATAGATTTAGTTGCTCACAAGTTTTCTTCTATTTAATCGAGAGAAAAATTGGGGACTTATGCCAACATGAAACTAAAAACACGAGACAAAGATAAAATAGATTTCAATTTCAAAAAAATAGACCAAATAGGTAAAAATCATAAAAATATAAACCATAAAATAGAAGTGTAAAAAAGTGAAAATACATGTTTTATAAAGTCTTTTCACAAAATAAGAGATAAAAATGTCTTTTGTAAAAAAAATTAGGTGCACCGTTTACTTTCCTTAACAGAAAATGGGCATGGCTTGGCTTATGGACGTGGGCTTGAGTATCCATTTAGTCCTCCCTGCTTTTATCCTAGAATTGGGCAAAGCCTTTCTTTCTCATCATATAATCGACCCAGCTTGAATCTACACAGCCCCAACTTTCATAAGGACCGAATTTGAGGATATGGTTTACATGAGGAACTCGATCTGTAATATAAGATTATATATATTATTTTTATCTTAATTCATATAAGGCTTGGCATACATTTTGGCTCACATAAGTTCACCACAAAGTGAGGCTCAGGTCAACGTAAGATGTTCAATTTTCAGTTTAAATTGAAAATTTTCATCAAATTAAATTGATTCAGTAAGGATATGCTTGGTTTAGTGGTGATGGTTAGGGATTAGTAGTCATTGATAAGTTGATTAGCAACAACAATTAATGATCAAGGATTAGTTATAAGCGATCTATAAATATAAAATATTTGGTAATTTAGCAATTAAATCCATGATTATATTATAAAATGACAAAAAATAATTATTTTTATATTTTAATTAATTTTATATACAACATAAATTTGTATAATGGTAAATTTGTCCTGAATGTCTAGTCATGACAATAAACTCAATATGACAGACATTTAATGCAAGATCTGTCCAACACAACTTGAAGATTTAGGCATAGTTTTATTTGTAACGTCTCTTTGGTAGTTATTGCATATAAATACTCCGCCAAACAAACATGAATGCAAGAGAATAGCATTGAATATAGCCAAACTCTTACAAATTTATTTCTCAACCTTTAATTCTTGTATGTTAGTTGGTATTTTTAGGTGTGAGCATTAAACACCTTTGTTATTAGGCTTAAGTATTAGCCTAGTTATAAAACTCTTGTATAAGTTAAATGTGAGCCTTTGGAAAAACACTTGAGAGGTTTTTGTGTGATCCTTGAAACGCAAGTTGTAAGGTTATGTGTGAGCCATAAAACACAAAGAGTAAAAGTTTGGTGTGACTTTAAAAACACCATTTAGTGTTAGTAGAATGCCCAATTGTGGGAATATGGGGGGTAGATGTAGGGTTTGTTAACACCTGAATGACTTTAAAATTTGGTGTCTCTAACTCTTCTCCTACTTCTTGTATTTTCATCTTTCAATATCGTCCCTCCAATTTTAAATTTTTTCATCAATTCAACCCTCATTCTTAGTGCTCAAGAGCCAACACAACACTTGATGTTTTGATTATATTGTATGGATATTTAGGGAAGGTGAAGGATTTAGATAGAACATGGAGCATTGTACAAGAACAACCTCATGTTAGGTTTAAGAGTTATATACTGGCAATTGAAGCCTTTGGTCAAATTGGATAATTTAATCAAGCTGAAGAGCTTTCGTTAGAGATGAAGACTTTAAAAGGGTTGAAATCCATAGAGCAGTTCAATTCCTTATTATCTGTGTATTGTAAATATGGTCTCATTAAAAAGGCAACTACAATTTTCTGGGAAATGGAGGCAAATGGATGCAAAGCAAATGCCATTACATTTTCGGCATCTTGCTTTAGGTTGTTTGAAAGCTGAACTTGTGGAGGAAGCCTTGAAGACTTTAGAAAGGGGGATACAATTGAAAATAAGCAATAGGGTAAGGAATTCAACTTCATGGTTGGGAATGACTCTTTTAATCATTGAATTTGCAGAGAAGGGTGAAGTA
This sequence comes from Omphalea diandra, assembly GCA_949677035.1. NCBI lineage: Eukaryota > Viridiplantae > Streptophyta > Magnoliopsida > Malpighiales > Euphorbiaceae > Omphalea > Omphalea diandra. Next base: position 13,904 of record CATIWR010390703.1, read on the forward strand.
GTTAATGTTAAGAAGTTGTTTAGAGAAATAAAGAAAACAAATTATACAAGGCATACTTTTTATGTATAACATCTTGATAAAAGCTTACATAAAGACCAAAGTTTATGTTCCTTATCTTTTGAGAAGGATGATTTTAGGGGGTACGAGGCCAAATGTTGAGACCTATAGTATGATTAAACTTGTTGAGCAGTTTCGAACATGATTACATACTGAAATCGATATATTGTATGCATGGATTTTAGTATTCAATTCTTTTATCATAACATAGATGTTTTCATTATGGGTTTCCAATTTTTGACAAAGTCAAGAATCCATAACTACTCAAATTTTTACATCCACGATTACATTGCAGCTCAGGTTTTATCTTTGGATATAGGCTTTGAATGATTGATGTCAGTTCTCTGTATTACATTTGAAAAGAATGTCAATTCTTGTTTCTTGAATAAGAATTGCAAGCCTGTGACTTATACCTAGGTAAAAACAAAATATTTTGTCTAAAGTCTCAAACAGTTTGATCATTGTTTATTTCTTCCTACAAATGCAATATGAAGTTAAACAATTTTTTTAATATGGTTTTCCCCTTGAACAGAATGTGACATTGAATTGTTTAAAACTTGTAAAGAGTAGTATACAAACAAGACACTGCCTACTTCAACATCTATCAAGAGAAGCACCATCGACACAAATGAAGTTAAGATCCTTACACTGCATATGAGGGACATTGATCCAACAATTCCTTGTCACTACAAGTACTTAAAGAAACATGTGGGTTTGGATTGTCATGTCAGTGGGCAAAAATTTCATTGGAGGTGATCACTTGAAATTTCAAAGATGGAAAGAAAGGAATAACTACAAAATTGAAGTGCAAAGGAACATATACGTAAAACAATCCCATAATAAGTGTTAGAGATCTTGTGGAGATTATTGAAAAATGAAGGTGTCAAAGATACGAAAGACAAAGACTTTAAGAATGAATTCTTCAAGATTATTATTGTCATTTGATGGTAATGGGTGTTCTACTAAGATAGCACACAATGACTAGTCCTTACTTCCTTATATTGAACAAATCCTAGGACGTTAGAACATAGCGTATTTATATTATGGGATTGAATTTTTTAATTTTTTTCTCCTTTAATATGTCTCTGTAGTCTGAGGTTAAATGCTCCAACAACTGTAAGGATAAGCTTTAGACATAAATTGCTTGAGAAAGAGTTGTGTATGAAATGTGTTGAAAAGTTCTTTGAGCATTCAATACATGTTAGCATTATAGAGCTTGACAACAGGCAAGCTTCACCAAACCTTATTGACTTGGATAAATAAAGGGAACATATAAAATTACCTAAATTTCAAAAAGAAAGACATTTATACATTACAAAATTTTTCATTCCAAAAATAACTTTGTTGTGTTAAACACAACTTTTGTACACTTAGTTTGTTATTGGGATAAGGACACAAATACCTAAAACTAAATTACTAATGATAAATTTACCTCAAGCATTTATAATTAAAAAAAAATTGACTTGGATGAGATCCTGACAAATATAGACTCAATGTGTAATAGAAAATAAATCTTCATTCCTTAACAAACTCACATCTTCATCAATGTGTAATAGATCTTGATCATCAATAAACTCGTATCTTCATCAAATGTGGTAATCAATGTGTAACGGATTTGCAATCAAAAGGAAGCAAATCATATTTGCAGTTGCAAGATTCTTTCCAATTCTTCCTCATTAACTCATCAAGATCTCAAACCAAAAAAACACAGTATGCAACTTCTCATTCCATAATCTTCTTTTTCGAGTTTCTTTATCTCTTCAAAATTCTTCTTTCAATTGTATTTCAAAGCCTTTGATCGATCAACACAACAAATAGAGTCACAACTCCTTTTACAAGCTTATTCTTCAAAACATTTCCAAAGAAAAAACTAACAAATCATCATTCCTCCTAAATAGGTGAACACGACTAAGAAAAAACTTGAACAACAACTACTTTCTCATACATTTTTCATTTAAATTTGTTTATATTTCAAAAAATAATGAACAATAATTACTTTATTTAAATATGAGATAAGAAAATTTTGCATTTGTTTTTAATATTCTTTAGAATTCAATAATTGTAAATTCTAAAGAAAAAATGTTTATAAATTGTTTACTATCTGTTTATTTAATGTTTATAAAAAATTATAATTTTCTTAACAATACTTTGTGTTCAAAAACTATAATCTATAATTATACAACTATTTATGATTTACTTTAGATCTATTTCTTCTTTATCAAACATATATTTGTTGTTCAACATATTCTCAATTCAACGATTGCAAAGTCTAAACAAAAAATCTTTATAAATTATTCACTATTTGTTTATTTCATGTTTATCAAAAATCGTAATCCTTTCTTAAGATTATTTTGTATTCAAAATTTGTGAACTATAATTATACAATGATTTGTGGTCTACTTCAAATCTATTTCTTGTTTATCATACATCTATGTGTAGTTCAACTTATTCTTCATTCAACAATTACAAATTCTAAATAAAATAGTTATAAATTATTTACTATTTGTTTATTTCACGTTTATCATAAATGATAAATGTTTTTGATGTCATTCTGTATTCACAAACTGAAAAATGTGATGATAAATTGTTTATATATTATTTACAACCCATATATTTCTCATTTATCATAAATGTCAAAGTAACAAGATCTTGACTAACACTTTAATCTTAAGATTTGTCATTTTTTATTCACTCTTTAACAGAAAGGGATCATATAGCCACATTCATTCACTACAATGGTATTTGGGAAGAATGTTTGAAATACATCAGATTTCAACTTCAACAGCCTATTGATAATTGTTAGAGACTAAGTTAAAGCCATATAAGAAGAAAGAGGACTAGATATAACATATCAAGTGATGATCAATACCCAACATTGAAGATACAAAAAGACACAGATCCATAATTCTATTTGGAATTGAAAAAGAAGGAGATATATTTCACAAAGTAACCGTTATGCATCGATATTGTTGAAAATGAAGCTATTTTTTCCACATCAACAACTCTTCAAATCTATAGGCCTAAGACAACAATAACAACTACAAATACAGTTGAAAACTCATCAAATGTGGATTCCATAAATAATATATGTGACTTCATTGACTTTGTAAAAAAATATAAGCAAGGAAATTTCACCTAGAGGTAGCTTAAAGAATGAAGAAACAAAAATCAATGATGAAATCTATGAAATGATAGATAAAACAATAGAGAAGGAAATTCAAGTTGGGTAACTATACAAGGACAAAGACATTTTGATGCTAAACTTGAGTTTCTATGTAATAAAAAATAATTTCTAATGCAAACTATGAAAATCGCGTCATAAAACAGTATTATATTTATTGTTTGGATGAGACATGCAATTGGTATTTGAGACCATCAAAACTTGGAAATGCAAGTATGATCAAGATCAAAAAACTCAACAACATCCACACTTGTTCCTTAGAAATTAGAATAAGTGATCAAAGACAAGCTACTTCAAAAATTGTTAGTGATTGCATCAAAACAAAGTTCATGAACAACAAGACTATTTACACCCCTACAGATATAACATGAGACTTGAATAAAATTCATGGAATAACTCTCAGCTACAATAAAGCTTGGAGGTCAAAAGAAAAAGTACTAGAAAATTTAAGAGGGAAACTATAATCTTCATACCAAAAAATACTAACCTACTTATACATGGTTAAGAAAACGAACCTCAAATCTATTGTTGACCTAAAAATAAAAGAAGATAATACATTCCTTCATTTGTTTATGGCACTAGATGGTTCTATTAAAGGATGAAAATGCTACAGACTAGTATTAATAGTGGATGAGACTTTCTTAAAGGCATCATATGGAGGAACATTGTTATCTGCACGCAAACAAGATAGAGATTACCACATTTTCCCTTTGATTTTGCAATAGTTGAGTTCGAGAATGATGTCTTTTGGGAGTGGTTTTTCAAAAAATTGAAAATAGCTTTTAGAGATAAAGAACAAATGTGTATCATATCAGATATGCATGAAAGTATAGAAAAAGGCAACTAAAAAGTTATGTACCGTAATTATAACTAGTAACATGTTTATAACCTGTTTACTTCTTGTTTATCTTTGGTTAATCTGTATTTCAAGCATGTCTTTCCACAACCAACACATGGAGTATGCATGTATCACTTACTAAATAACTTGAAAACACACTTCAAGAAAGATACAAAGCAAATAAGAGATACATTCTTTGCAGCATCACAGGCTTACACAAATGAAGAATTCTAGCATTTTATGAAGGAGCTAGGAAAGATTGACAAGTGAATTATACCATACCTAGAGAAGATTGGATATGATAAATGGTATCATTTGTATTCTGTAAATAATAGATACTTCACCATGACCTTCAATATTGTTGAATCACTGAATTCAGTAAACAAAGCACTGATAGAACTTCCAATAACAACATTGCGGAATGTTTTCATTCTTTGGTACAAGAATGGTCACATTCAAACAGAAACATTGCTAAATCAACATTCACAAAAATGACTACAAAAATTGAAAAACGTCTTATTGAAAACTTTAACAATTCCATGACATTAATAATAAGTATCCTAACCATCTATACTACATATACATTGTCATTATAATTTCTTCCTTTCATCCTATATGATAAACATATAATCAATAAAAAATAAATATGCCTTACCAATATATCTTTGAATTCACTAATGAATTTTTCTATACTAATAGGTCTAACCTGCAAATGAAGATTTGTGCAAAGTCAAAAACATTGAAGCAACATTCATAATGGACATGAAAAAAAAACATGCATATGTAACAAGTTTCAAATAGATGAGCTGTCATGCTAACATGCATTTGCAATCTTAGAAAAAATACAATCAAGATCCTCAGGCATACTGCTCAGATTTCTATAGTAAGTCCAACATGCTCGCTACATATGATGAAATAATATATCCAATCGAAAATGAATCAACATGGGATATACCAAATGAAATTAAACAAATAAAATTTCTTCCTCCAAAAGGTAGAGTGAAATTAGGAAGACCAAATAAAAGAAGATACAAAGTTGTGTAGGAGAATACATCCAGTAACAACTGCAACCAATATAGACAAATTAGACATAACAGGAAGACGTGTAGGAATCAACCAAGAAAAACATGATAACCAATAAATCATTGAAATATTACACTTTCACAAATTTTTAAAAACAACAACATGCATATTTAGTAATTGTATAGCTCTCCAAACATTTTTGAAACATTGATAAAGCAACACAGTAAAATGTTGATTTTTTATTTAACAACATGTTTACTTTTTGTTTATTATCATTGTTCACAACATTCAATTTGTATGTGTGTGTGTGTGTGTGTGACACTGTAAATCAAAACTATGAAGACTTTTATTTCATTTTTACAAAAAGTTTATTTCTAATGTATGACAAGCAAAACTTTATTCCCTGAAAAGTTATTTTGTTACAATGATTAAAAAACAGAAAAAAAAATAAACTGTTATGCTCATGATCATTTAGGCAAATCCCACATTCATTCTCAGTCAAAATACTTATAATTTCCAAACAAACAATCCTCAATTTAGTATAAACATTTTACACAAACCAATGTTTATAAAGTACCATCCAACTTATAAATAAATCTTATAGTTAAAACTATAACTATTTATAAGCTAATTACAAATATAACAAAAAAAAAAAAAGAAAAAAACAATACTATTAATTTACAGAAGTTCATTGGATATCAATCTTTTGGTCAACACTTAGAGCTCTAGGATACTCATTGTCACTTTTGCATCATTTTCTTCTTTAAACTTGGCATGAAAATACAACAAGATAGTAGCCTAGCCTTACAAGCATCAACATCAAAACTTTCAACAAAGATTTCTTAGCCAAATGACACCATAAACACCTCACAATCACTAACACCAAAAATAAGAAAAAAACCCAAATTATATGCAAAAAAACGTAATATAAAAATAAAAAAAACACAATATATGAAAATTACCTATAAGATTGAGAGGGTAAATCTTTAACCAGTTCAACATCGAATGATGCCATCAATGATTTTCCAGCATGGGGACTGACATTAAAATCAATGTCGGTCCTTGACTCATAAAACCCAACCATCAATAAAAAAATGTGGTTGCAGAATACTATACGACATAAGAACTTTCTTACATAACTACTCACAATTGGTTGTCTTTAATGAGTTATACATAAAAATCCTCCTCTCCCTGAAACTGAGATTCCCTAAAATCTAGTGTTCTTTAGACACACAATGTATAGGAAAGGGGACAAAATTCAAATCATATGATACCCAAGAGGATAGTCAGTAACAACACTATCAACATAAACAACAAACAAGTTGTCATTCCCTACCTTATATCTCTCGTACAAAAATCTATTACAACCATCAAACTTTAAATCAGTGGTTGTAAACTGTATTTTCTTCTCACTACTGTGCTTTCCCTTTTTCCTCAAATAATAAAATATAACATCTTTATGCTGCTAAAAAACAAAAAAAGGAAAAGTATTAATATAAAACAAACAAAGAAAACATGTAAAAAGAAAATAGAAAATAAACATATAATAAACAAAATATCAACATATAAAAACTTTTATATCATTCCATACAAACATATAAAAAGGTTAACTAAAAATAAACATATAATAAATAAAAGATAAACATATAATAACATATAAAAGACTTCTAACTCATTCCATACCATTATATAACAAAGCCAACTAAAAGATAAACATATAACAACATATGAAAAACTTGTATTCTATTCCATTATAACATATAACAAGTCAATAAAAAATAAACATGTAACAAATTAAAGATAAACATACATACCATTGAGTTTAAATACTATCCTCTGTAGAACAAGAAATGGAATCATGTTTTCTCACTAATAGCAGTAACCCCAAATTAAAAGTAGGTTCTATGAGATTTGCTTTTTTTAAGTTGAATAAGCCACTATATGAAAAAAAAAAAACTTTTAAAAAATTAAAAAAACAATAAATACATAAAATTTAAACAATCTTGGCACAATGTACTATATATTTTAGTTTTTTTTTTTTCCTTCAAACACCTTCGTTAACCTAAGACTCAAATTCATCCAATTTTCCATCATCAGACAAATAACCTAACTTCTTATTCAAAGGAAAAGAACCAAATAAAACTTGCTTTGTTTTCGCAACCTTTTATCCTCTCTTCCTCCTCAACATTTTTCCAGAGTCAGAAGATCCAAAGTCATTTAGAAAAGGAGATCTATACAGAGTTCCAAGTTTCAGAGTCATTTTTTGAAGAGGAGGGACATCAATAACAACCATTTTGCCACTTTTTCGAACCACTTATTTCAAAATCAAGTAATAATTATAAGATAAAAACCAATATAAAACAATAATTCAAAAATAGAATGAAACATGACACCAAAAAAATAATAAAAATAACAAAGAAAAATATCTCATAAGACTTTAACTTATCTCCAACTCCTCCTGATCCAACTTATCAATAAAGGAAGAAGATGACTTGTCCTTCATATCAGTTTTATTAAACTTCCTCTCATCATCATACAAAAAAGCCAACTTCTCTTCTAACACTTTGCCCCACATTTTCATCTTCCTTGTTCATCTTACCATCATGATCATTTTTCTCATTAATACCATCTCCAGCACCACCTCCACCACATATAACAATGAAATAACAAAATCAATAACTCAAAATACAAAAATCACACACAAAATAAACATTGCACTTATTAAACATACTTTATCCAAAAATCCATCATATTTATCATCAAAATCATTATCATCATAAGCTTCATTTACATCAAAATCACCTTCATCCTTCCCTCCATCCTAAGTAAACAAAACAAACATATCACAATAACATAAAAACAAATAATACATTTGAAATCAATAAAAAAAAATATAAAACCAATAACAAATAAACCTCATCATCATTATCATCACTAGAACCCTTCATACCACTTACTACACCCGCACCCTGCACGAAATAAAAAAAATAACTATGTAAATTACAACAAACAATTAATTAGAAAAAAAAAAAAGTATACCTCAAGTTTTGACTTAAAGCCAACTCATAACAAATTAAACCAAATTGATTTTTCAAATATCCCCTTAGAAAACTCTGAAAATAAGTGACACTTAACTTTATCTTGTCTTCATTTGCAATCATTAAATCCAACTTCTTTTGCATTTTTCCCTTGATTTCTCATCACCTCATCTAACTTTTCTTGCAACTTCATTAATTCATTTGAATATGAATAAGAAGGACCCTTGGAATCAACTAAATCAAGAATATTATCTCCAGATGCCCCAAAAGATATCTTACCCTCCAAAACACCAGTTGAATCAAATTTCTTAAAAAAAAAAGCCATTCAACTTTAGCTCTGTTCTCTCCTTATCAGTAGCAGAAATATTCTCCAACCTTAACTGAAAAAAACACATACAAAAATATCAAAAATAAAAAAAAAAGTTAGCCTTAAACTCAAATTAAACAAAACGAAAAAAAGAAGGAAATTACCTTTTTAGCAGATAAATTAAAAGCTTTCCTTTAAAGTTCAACAATATTAGTAGAATAACTACAAGCTCAATTCAATATCCGAGGGATACAACCACCAATAAATGTATAAAACTTGTCCATCATGACAAGACAATATTCATATAACCAAGTTTGAAGAGCTAAGGGAAAACCAACCAACTTATAATAAAGAATGTTCTTCACTCCTTTAGCCTTTGAATATACCTACTTCTTTCCTTTTCCAACTACCTGCCTCTTCAAATTTTTAATTTTCATCTCAAATACGTTTTTCCCTTCAAGGATAATCATTATAATGTTCACTATAAAAAATATTGATACTGCTCCTATCCACAATCCTAATAGGTAAATTACTAAATAAACACATCTCAACAAAATAAACATCACTATCTTAACTGCATCTTTGTCATTAACCCAACTCTTTGACAAAAAAAAATTTTCAATAGCTTGTTCACCTTCTTCAAAGAACTAAAATACCTTTCCAAAATTTCACCAAAAAGCTTAGGGAATTTCAATTTATCACACTAACCTACACATTTTAGCCCTGTAACAACAACAAACTCTTCCAAGCCAAACATCAGTATTTTTCCCCCAACACCAAATCACATCTCATCCAGGTTTGGCTGCTTAACTTCTCGCAAAAGCAAAAAATGAATAAGTTGTACTTGCAACATGAAATTCTCCAACTCCAAAAACTTTCCAAAGCACTTTCCCTAAACAAATTCAATTGGCTCTCCATGAGATACTCCTTGAAATTCTCAATCACCTTGTAATCAAAATGATTAGTAACTTTTGCCATAAAATATTCATTAAAATCCACCATATACTTTATACCCTGCAAGCAAAAAATAACAAATCAATACATAATAAACAAAAATTCACCAAAAATTAACACAAAATAAACTACAATACTTCAAACTAACAAATCAATATCATAATAACAAAATCAAAACACAAATAAACAACAAAGCAATAGCATAACTCACCACAAAAAACGGAACATCAAAAGTTGATGAAACAAAATAACACAATAAATAAATCACAAATCAACAAAACAATAACAAAATAGACTACAAAATCAAATACAATAAGAAAAATAACTAAAAACAACATATAATGAACCAAAAATTATAAAACTAACAAATTAACATCAAACTTATAAAATAAACCACAAATCAACAATACCTAAACAACAAAAATAATCATACAAATAAACTCCAAATAAAACAAAAAAACTTCAACAACAGACAAATAAAAAAAATAAAATAAGTAAATCAAAAATCAACAACAATTAAAAAACAAAAATCAAAATAAAATAAAATCAAAAGAATCCAAAAAATTGCATGTGGAATCACAATTGGATACTCAAAAACTGATATTTTCCCAACTGTCTCTTCACCCACCAAATGCTTACTCCATTTTGATTTCTCAGCCCTAGGACTATCTTCGTCAAAATCACTATCATCTATAATATTCCTCTTCAAACAAGATAATTTCTTCTCAGAACTACCACTTTTTTGAAACTTCCCCATCAACTTTCTACAAACTTCCAAGTTTAGCTTTAATGAAGATTTACTTATAATAGATTTCCTTCGACTTTTCATACTTCATTTCAATAGAGATTTACTCATCAAATTTCCTACTCGTTGTAACACTCTTCCACACACTGCGCATCTCTCAAACTTAGGGTTTACAAACTTTCTTAAAATTAACGAATTACTATTAATTACAACAGACTTGTTAGAAGATAGAGAAAATACCAACGAAACAAGAATAAATATGAAAATATTACACTATTAATTCAACATGTTTTCATGAAAAAAAATAGCTAATCATGACAATATGTGAAACCAAAATGGGAATGGTAGCGAGAATATAGGCTACCATGATAATGGTGTAAAAAAGAATGGTGCAATAGAGTGATCAATGCAATAACCGAAAAAATGTAAAGAAAAAACAAAAATAGCATAAAAAAGTAAATTTGCATGTACCAAATTTTCCTTCTAACAAACATGGGACATAAATGTCTTTAGGAAGTTAAAAAAGGGTGTTCCATGTCACTATCTCCTTGTTATAACCATGGCAAGCTCCTCTATTTCTTCATTTTCATAAGCCAACAGTGACACAAGAAAATATCGTATGCATGCTCTTGCATATGTTGATGCCTCTGCATTGTCCTATTCCTTGTCTCAATCTACACCCTTACCAAACTATAACTCTCTATATTCCAATATATACAATAAATTACTCTCTATATTTAAAAATATAACAATAAATTTATTAGTTAATTATTAATAACTACTTTATTAATTATTTCATTAATCAATCAATATATAAATTGATATAGATATTTTTTTTTCATTTTCGTTTGTTTGACAAATAGATTTTGTTTATTTTCATTTTTTATTTTTTTATTAAATAAAAGTTAATAAAATTAATTTTATCATTAATTAATTTTTTAAATGAGAGAAAGATGTTATCACTCCTTCAATTATTAAATAAATATACACAGTAAAATATTTATACACGATTAATTTATGATTTATCACTTAAAAAGCTCTCAAAAATAGTATGAATTTAAAAAAAATCATAATAGAAATTTTATAAAATTCTTATTTTTGTTTGATTTTACATTTGTTTCAAATTATCGATACAAAATTTTGAAACTTAATATGATATCAGAAATGTAGAAAATAAATTGTAAAAAATATTTGTTTCAGTTTTATTTTTTGAAAAATATTAGTTCAAAATTTTTTTAAACTCAATTTGATATAAAAAAAATGCAAATAACAGTTTATCCAAGCAGATAATTGTTATAAATATATTATCAATTACTTATAAACCAGTTATAAATATATTATCAATCACTTATAAACGCATTATAAATATATTGTCAATCACTTATAAATATATTGTCAACTATTTATAAACTAGTTATAAATATGTTGTCAACCATTTATAAATATATTGTCAATCACTTATAAATCAATTATAAACATATTGTCAGCTACTTATAAACTCATTGTAAACATATTGTCAACACTTATAAACCAGTTGTAAATATATTTATAACTGATTTATACAACTATTGACTTAAATACAATAATAATCAACAAAACATAAACAAACTTACATTTGAGTTAAAAAGAAAAGAAATTAAAGAAATATATGGCAGACGTAGGAGCAATAATGGGGCTAGGGCAGGGGAAGGGAGCCATCCTCCATCCTCGTTCCCACCTTGCCGCTATAAGCTTAAGCTGATATCTTATGATTCTTGCATGTGGAAAGCTTTGTAATTTCTGTGGTATCTGGCCAAGCTGAGCACATGATCTCTAAGGCATCATCTTCACCTTTAAAGATATTAACAATCAAAGTAATGTGAAGCTGCACATTGTCCTTGGTGACATCACTAGATTTAGAACTTGGTGCAGTTCCATCAAACATGGTTGCTTCTACCTTATTCTCTTCATTATTTGAAAACTTCCTTTTTAACATAATCCGTTGCTCCCCAGCTCGGTCGTCAATTGTGAAGGAATTGTACTTGAAAACAGGTTGCAAAGTAAAATATTTAATGCAGTATGCCAAAATACATCATTAGTAAACTCGATGAATTGTTGTTTTAACAGTTTGGAAATGCAGTCTTTAGACGACCAAATGATGAAGAAAAAAATCAAAATCATATTGAAATTTGAAATTTCATCCCTAAGTAGCAAACCCATTTCATTCAATGTGGGTTGGCTCCTAGCTAGGACAATCATATTCTGTTTATCCCTTACCTTGCAGTCAACAAAATTCTAAAATTAAAGAATTTACAAAATCCTAATTTAGATCTCAATCCCTATTTTAATTTACAAAAACTTCCATTAAGTTATTTTCATTAAAAATTCAATCTTCAGCTCCCAATCTAATCAGTATTGCAACAAAGGAACAAATCCATTTCAACAATAAATGAAAACAACAGGCAACCTAATGAAGATTCCCAAACATTCTTTGATCGCCTTAACCAATCACCGATTGGAAGCTCACAGAAGTTGCTAACAATGAACAAAATAGAATCAATAAAAAAAAAATTCTCAATCTAATCATTTCTCATGTTACCACCACATCAATAGAAGATAAATGATAAAATAAAAAGGAAAAACAATTACTTTTAAAGGAGAAGCATAGTCGAACTCGTACTGGATCTCAGTGCATAGGAGGTGGAGGATGTGTTCTTGGAAGGTGGATTAGCACATTTTTTATATATAATTTTTGGTTAAGAGGATTGTCGCGATTTTGCTCATTCTGTGTTGCCTGCCAACCTACCGCTTGAAGGAGGGGAGGCTCCCAATCAACTAATCAGGTTTATAAGGCTCCCAATCAATCAACTGAATAAAATTATTCAGTTAATTAGTTGTTGCTATTGCTATTACATAATCGATTGTTTAAGTGACAGAGTGTGTTGATTGGATGTTACTATAAAGGGTTTGAAGTTGGGGCATTAGGAATTTAGGAAGGGAAAGAAATGTTTTCTTTCAGATGAAGAAAAATAAGAATAGAATGAAAAAAATGCAGGAGTGTAAAAAAGGGGAATTTAATGTACTATATTGTCTTTTTAAAAATAAATGGATATAAAAGTATTTTTTTAAAAAAAAAAAAAAAGTTAGAGTGGATGATGTACTTTTCTCCATAAATAAGGCATGTTCTTTTCCAAAGGGGCCCATGTAATTTGTTGCTTGTGCATCACTATTAATTTGACGCATACTAGAAGCCTTAGCTATGCAATATTGTAACCTTTGATATGTATATTTTGTTTTAGTTTATGAAAAGAACGTGGAAAATACTTTATTACAGTAGGTATAACAAAATGAATTATACACCAAGCCAATGAAAATAAAGAAAAGACAAAAAAAAAAAAAAGAAGCATGACTACTCATAACTAATTATTATGTTCATAACTATGAACGTCTAAATATTGGATTATCCTTTTAAATGTCAAATGAAAGCCATGCATTGATCCAAGATATAGTTCAAATCTTGACAAAATTTTAAGGTCCGTAATTACAATAATTGTTGCTTCGGGTTCTCTTTTGTAATAGCTACACAGGATTCAGCTTTTTTCAGCGTAAAAATTTCCACAATTAAGCAACTACTCTTTTTCTACAAAATCAGTTCACATTTTAAAACAGTTGAGGAATTTTCTTTTCAACAATGCATTAAGTAGAAATGAAAATGTTGCCTGCACAAAGATGAAAATTTAGTAGGCTCCTTAGACACATTATTGGTAAAACAACAAAATTAGCAAATGTATTCTCAAATCCCTAAACTTTATCATCAATTTTTATTTTTATTTTTATTGCATGAAGGACTTGAATGATAAAAAAAAAAAAATAAGTGAAATTACTGAAACATTTATGAACAATTTAAAAACATGGAGAACTTATATTATTTTTTCACAACTGAGATCACTAAAATTGTAAAAAAATAAATAGAATTAACTTCGTGATTCTAACATTTTTTAATCTTTATACGATGTTTTTTTTTTCTTGGACAATGAAACTTTTAAGTAATTTTTATGTGGACATTTCTAATTAGTTTCACGATGCGTTTTTCCCAGCAAATGCTTCCCATTAGTCACTGAGCAATCTCTCATACTATTTTTTACAAGATGGTATTTATTTCAAATCATGAAACCAAGCAAACGGATGATTCATAAGTTCACATTTTATTTAAATGTCCACATATAGCATAGTCTTTCAAGAAGAGGGGCTATTGATCGTTTTTTGGAACACATGAAGACAAGACGCAAAAATGAAACTATTTAAAAGGGGATGTCAAGTTCAAATCTCACAAATGTAATCCTTTTCTCTGATACTCAAATATATTCTTAGCACTATATTGGAGAACTTTTATATTGAAAATTAACTCTTGTGCAATATACATTGAGCAGTTTTGAACCTGATTATGTACTATTGTACCCTAATATGATCTACCCAAGACGCCTTTCATTCAGTAATCCTACCACTGTTATCTCTTTTATCTCAGGACTTCATTGTTCAAGTATATTCTACAGCAGAGAAAGCCTCACTGGGTCCAACATCTGTTGTCTCCCTGAACCTTCAATGTCACAAGATCAAAGGTTCATATAACAGATTGAGCACTGTATAAAATGATAAGCTCAGATCTGGAATTTCAAAATTACCACGGAAAGTACCAAACTCTATGTTATATGCTGTACAAACTATAATAAAGTATTATCTTGTTTGAAATCCAAGACAGACTATAAGCCTCTCACTCATGCTAACAGATACCAAAATGTACCTATGATGCTAATTATTGAATGAAAAGTACAAGTAGCATACAGATAGAATAGATTAATTCCACTTACACTAGATGTTCCATTTTATAATTCGACACACTATGGTGAAAGTGATGCAATGTCATGACATATAAAGCCTCACAACTTTTCTGAAGAGATTAGCAGCAGTTCAGGTGAAATAATTAAGGAATGTTGCAGCAGTTGCAATGGCACCTCCTGTGATAGCATCTGTTATTATCTTGTCTTTGCTCTTGTTACTGGCAGCAGATATCAGAGTTCCAGTCAATGCACCCCCAAGCATGGCATTTTTCTGCAATACATCCAAAGGAAAAGATATGAGAAGAGAGAAAGTACACAGTTGGAGAAGAAATTTAAAATGTTCTCCATAGCTAAATACGTGCTCAAAACAATAATGCAGGATTCTTGTGAACGATTCTTCACAAATAAAGAAGGAAAAAACTGATGCTAGTAAGGAAAGTATTTGAAATTCTAACATTGCATCTAAGTTGTTGATACATATGCAATATAACACAACTAAATAACCAAAGAGAGTATACCCAGTCTCGGCTGCCACGAATTCTCTGCATTCCATATTCCATTCCCACATACACTCCAGCGACAGTTCCTGTAAGCACATCAATTCTTAGTTTGGGTTTAACTTGTTCAGTAACACAAGGCAACTAAAGCATTTACCAAGAAACAGACATGATAAGCGACAAAACACATTTTACTAAGCTTGTAGACACATAGCACATGCTTACCCCAATAAGCACCTTCTTTGCACATCTTTTTCAACTGTAGCAATAAGACCTCCGTTAGCAAGAAAACAAAGAAGCATTGTTTTCATCCTTTAGTGCAACTTTAATCAAACTTATAAAAAAATATCAGTTCTTGGAATGGACAGCAGATAAAATGGGTAGCAACATTGTTAGAAATTTGAAGAAATTGAATCGAAAAGGTAGAGTGACAGAAATTGGTTAAAGGTTAAGCTCAAGAATAATGGAGTAGTTAAGCCCAAACCATTATATTTCTACTCGAGAATGATTGAGTTAAAATGAGTTTGAGTCAACCATTGCCAAAAAATTAGAACTAATCAATTAGGTAGTTAAACCCAAATCATTACATACCCTTTATACTTTATGTACGTTTTCAATATGGGATTTTTAATCTTAACAAAGTTAAGAATATGAATCACAAATCAGGAAAATGGAGCGATGAGAAATGAGTTGATGATATTGTAGGCTTTTTTCACATCAGATTGAAGAACTCAGTGCAAATTATCATTAATCAAAATATCAACACATGAGATATATAAGTACCATTATCATCAAACAACGCTCTTGAATTTTTGCAAAAGAAAAATGAAAAGGCAATGCCCCACATGGGATTTTACTGAATACAGTAAGGAAAACTCACAGTTTGCTCAAGATTGTGCCTAGAAACATTCCCTGCACGGACAAGATTGGTTATCAGTTGGCCTTGAATCTGATCATCTAAACAAAATCTCAAACTAAGATGAACAAAGATTAGTTCATATACATTTCCGTCTTAATTACATAGATAGATAGAGAAAGAGATATGACCTCGTTTAACCACAAAATATGCATCCTCTGCAAGAACTCTAGTAGCTGCAACCTGCAAAAACAAAGTTACCCAAAAAAGGATTTATTCTTTATTATATAAATGTGACTCCAAGAACAGGAAGAATTAATCAAATAAACAAAGAAAGAAGAAGAAGCATACAGTGCCAATCTTCAAGAAACCATCAACTGTGGTATTGAGGAAGGGATTCCCCATATCAATTGCTACTTCAACTCTTGGTGTTGATAAAGAACCCATCAATCTACTACTTGGCATCTTCTTTTCTTTCTTTCTTTCTTCACTCACAGTGTTACACACACTCCAACGTGTCTAACTTCCTTTCCTTCAGTTTCTGCCACCTGATCTTATTTTGTTTCTTTCCTCACATTCAAAAGATTGTGTATGTGTCAACTTTTCGTGGCCCTGTGTTTAGCCAAATGCATCGTATCAGATCGAACTTGTCGACAATTAAGCATTAACAACGGCGGGTA
The DNA here is from genome assembly GCA_949677035.1 of Omphalea diandra. Lineage (NCBI taxonomy): Eukaryota > Viridiplantae > Streptophyta > Magnoliopsida > Malpighiales > Euphorbiaceae > Omphalea > Omphalea diandra. Next base: position 30,897 of record CATIWR010390703.1, read on the forward strand.
GGCGAGGATGTGGTTGTGATACATGCGAGCACTTCAGAGATTTCAAGTTGATGGATTGTCTTTAATGATGACGATGAACGAAAAGTAATTAACGGTCCACAATCGGCGATGAACAGTGACAGAGTGATAAATATAAAATATTTGTCAATTTGTCAATTAAAACTATGATTAATTTATAAAATTAGTAAAAAATAATTATTTCTACATTTTAATTAATTTTTATGAAATATAAATTAATATAATGATAAATAATGGCTCATATGAAGTTAATATTATAAAAAAATTTAACTATTAATTTTTTATATTTTAAATATTGAAAATTAATTTTTAGTATTTAATTGTATTTTTTAAATGTTATAAGTTAATTTTAAATTAAAATGTTGAATATTAATATTTATCAAATATTCATTTTCATTAGTTGCATACTTAATCACTAAATGCTATCTATGAATTAATCATTTAAAATATGGTTGTATTCAATTAATATAATTAAATTTATGAAATTAAAAATTATTATTAAAAATAAAAAATTATCATATATGAGTTATGATTAATTATCTCATAATTCTGCATATATATTCACGTAAAAAATGCATTCGCAGCATTTTTTTTTTATATATAGTTCTCATTTGGTAATTGTTGTAGGGAGACCAGCTTTTTTTTTTTTTTTTGAAGTTTTGAAAATTATTTTTTAGAATAAATAGGTAAATTAATAATTTTAAAAGTAAGTTTGATAAAAATCATTTATTAAAATAAAAAATAAAAAAATATTAATTTTTTTTAATACCCAACAATAGTCTCAAATGTATCCAAAACTATATTATTTAACTTTTATATTATAATTAATACATATGCAATGGCGGAGCCACAGTGAGGGCAGAGGTCCTCAGTACCCTAACTATGTTTTGTTATAATTAGTGAAATTTTATTTTGCTCATACTAAGTTTCATAAGTTTATTCCCATTAAATAATCTTCGTATATTTGTGTTATTTTATTAAATTTGATGAAAAAAACGCATTTAATTCATTTGATTAAACTTGAATTGTTTATTTATACTTCATTATTTTAATAAAACACTAAGTTTTTTCAAGTTAAACTTGTGTATTTTGTTAAAAATTTGTTTTAAATCTTTAGACTTTTAGTTTTATGTATTAAATTACGTAGGATTAAGTTAGTCAAATCTAAGTTAAAACTCTCTTTTGATCTTGACATATAGATTGAAAGGCTTTAACACTATTTCTAAGTGTTGTCTATACAAAAATTAAGTTAAAAACTCATAAGAAGTTGAATGGAAGTGACTGAAATCAAAATGCTCAAAGTACTAAAGCTGTCTCCAAAGTTGAAACCAAGATTAAAGGCTTGCGACTACTATCTCAATAAAAATTGAGAACAAAAGCTTCAGTTCGATTCGCGATGGCTATTGCGGTCTATATTGCAAATGCTATCTTTAAATGATCCAAGATGGACTTCAGATAGCCAACCAAGTTGAGCCACACAATGTGCTAATTTATTGGTGAATGTTTAATTTCTTGAGCAAGAAATAAGTTTTGATTGGTGGAGTGTTGTTGCACTCAAGTTCTTTAGATGAAATAACAACTTAAGGATTATGGCAAAGATGTTTATCACATTTCCATCAAATGTGACAAGACAAATGCAATAAATCATTCAAAGCTTCCCATCCAATATTCAAGAAGCACATTAGGCATCATTTTCTTAAAGATCATGTGCAAAATGGTAACATAGTATTAGAGTTTATTGACAATAACAACTAACTTGCAAATGTGTTCACTAAACCCCTTAATGAGGATAGGATGAACTTCATTAAGAGGGAACTAAGGATGCTTAATGGAAGCTTTCTAAGGTGACAATAGATTTCATTTTATGCATTCATGATTGTTTGATTGATGAATGTTGAGGCATTTGATGTAGTTGATGATTATATGATAGTTTGTTGTGATTGATGTGTTAGATGAGTCCATTCAACTTGCATTTGAGCTTTTCTATGTTTAATTGCATGAATTAATCATCCAAATATTAAATTAATCACTATATGTTGGGGTCATATATTTAAAGTTTTGTTTTAAGCTTGTTTCTAAAAGTAGTTTCTAAATCGTAGTCGAGATTGACATTTGTGGTCACTACTTATAGGCAATTTTGATGTTCAAACTAACTTGCAATTCACGCTCAAGATTTCAAATCACCATCGTGAAAATTCAAATTGAAAAATTTTCAAATCATCGACTTTGTACCATTCTAAGAAATTTGTGTTTGTTACAGTTTTCACAAATTGCTATTGCGACTTTCGAGTAACCACTGGACAATAACCATTCGTCTCCAAAACAATGTAAATTCCTCATTTAATGCCTTTTAGACCATTTTTTGACCATTTACACCCTCTTTTCTATATATTTAAACCCCCTTTAACCTTTCTCTTTTATTTCTCTCACTTTCTTTGTCATCATTTCTCAAAATTCCCTCAACTTCTTTTTATCTTTCCTCTCCCACATCTCAATCTCTTTTCATCCCTTTCATCATCACTCAAATGGTTCTAAGAAAGTCATCAAGAATCGAAAAGGGCAAAGAGATAGCCTAAACCTTTTTACCACCAAGGCAAACCCCTCATCTCTATCTCATAAAGGGCATCAGCAAAGAAGAGAAAGCAATATTTGTTGCAAACAAGAACAAGATCAACCAACCTTATAAGATACCTTTTGAATTCCTCCTTGATTCCCTAAAAATCAATGGAGAAATCAAAAGCTATCTTGTTCATCTAAGTTGGGTGGAATTCATCTTTCATGATGAATCCGGTAATGAGGAGGTGGTTCAAGAGTTTGTGCACCATAGCTTAGAAAGAGGGCTGAGTCAAAAGTTGGTATGTATGATATCAATTTTCATTATTTTAAGGAAGAATACTTTATCACCTATCTTTAAATTTGCTCATTCTTTAACTGTCAAACTGGGGATAGGGTTCCATTTAACCTTTCTTCTCTCTACCTTGACTATTTTGGTTTTTTAAGTTAAATCTCAATTGAAACCAAACATGATCCCAAAAAATATATTGCCAAACATATCAAAACTTTTCCCTTTTGGCTCCTTTACCCATATCATCACCTTCTACATGTGTACAAGAGGTCACGAAAATGAAAAAGTCTCCCAAAAGGACCTTTCATTCCTTTATTACCTCATTGCCAATAAATCCATCCAATCTAATTACTATTTTATGGACTAATTGGCTCATATGAGCTTTAAAACCAAGTGTCAATTCCTCCTTCCCTCCTACAACACAACTATATATCGCTTTGTAAGAGCCCTCAATGAAGAAAATGAGGCCTATCTCTATAAGGCATACCTCCCTAATACAAATTTTCTTGATCTCAACTACTTAATCAATGCTAAGGCCAAATTCCTATGAATATTTGTTAAGAGCTCAATGAACAAAGAAACAAGAGGCCGCCTAAGCCTCCAAGAGGAAGAGGCTTATTATTCAAAAAGGAGAACACCAAGTAGAGGTCTCCCATTAAGTCCAAAAGGTAAGATCTAAATATGTTCCAATTCCTATCTCTCTCTCTTCTCTAAACAAAAAATCGGACAAAGTCCTAAGGATGATGAAGTGGAAATTCAACCTCCTCACTCACATGCATAGTGATCTTATCAATTTACAAAAGAAGATGGGAGTTCAACCTTGCTACCTTCCAAACTTTATGGATGAGGATACATAAGAGGAGGAGGAACGAAATGAAGAAGAAGAAGGAGACCATGCCCAAAGAGGAGGCCATACTGAAAATGAAGAAAATGAAGCAAATGAAGAAATTGATGAGAATGATGATGATTCCTCTCCAACTTTCTAAAAATTTCTAGTTTTTGTTATTTGTTTTTCACCTTTAGTGTCTTTTGTTTTAAAATCTATTGGCCCCTAGTATGTGTGATCAAACATTTATGAATGTTTGAACTTTCATCTTTGTAATTGCAAATTTCTATTAATGCAATATTAGAGTGTCTTATGCTCATTCAATTTTCTCTTCTTACGTTTGGTGAGCATTTGTGCATTTTACTTATGTTTGTCATTTTGGCTTGAGATAATGCAATTGTTTGATTTTGCGATCAATCACTCTCTTTTTTCCCACTTTCTCCTTTTGATCTTGACAAAGGGAGAGAGATAATATAGCAACATGTATAACATTTATGCAAATGCAAAGGCCAATTGTTTGTTAATAACTAAAAATTTTATTAGACTAATTAAAAAATTAAGGAGCATAGATTAAAGGGGAGTAAGTCTTTTAAATTTATTAAGAGGGAATATGGATTAAAGGGGGGTAATTCTTTTAAATTCAAACTTATGCTTATACTTTAAATCCCTTCACATTCAAGTGATATTGACTTCCAATTACTTAACATGTTCAAGATTATGCATGAAAAATCTTTATCCTGTGCATTTTCAATCTAGATTGTTAAAATAAAAAAATGAGAGATTATTGGACTAGGTTAGTCAAACCTAAGTGAAAGCTCTCTTTTGATCTTGACAAGATAAATTGAAAGGTTTTAACTTCATTTCTAAGTGTTGTTTAAGCAGCAATTAAGTTAGGAATTCATTAAAAGTTTAATGGAAGTGATTAGAATAAAAATTCTAAAAGTTCCAAAACTGTCTCCTAAGTTGCGACTGGATTAGAGGCTCATGACTGCTATCTAAAGAAAAATTGGGAATAAAAAAGCTCCAGTTCGATTTGCGGTGGTTGTTGCAGTATAAATCATGACCGCTATCTTTAAATGATCTAACATGGATTCAAGATGGCTAACTAAGCTGAGCCATGGGTCACAGAAGTTGTTTAAGGTTCAAAATTTGCAGTAGCGACATTGAGGTACTGATTGTTATTAATTAAAAGCTTGGAACACCAAAGCTCTAGTGTGATTTACGGTCGACATAGTGACCAACCATCCCATATCGTGATCGCAACATATAATATCTGTTAGAGGGTTCCAACAACTATTTTTTTAATGAATCAATGATAGATTGACACATGTAACTAGCCATTAGATACATTTGAAGATCTCGAACGCAATTGTGCAAAATCTAGAGTGAATGTGAATCACGATCACGTCTTAAAGGTAGTGTCCATGGTCTTAGTTTAATAAGCATTAAATGTAGGATTTTGCCAATAATGACTATTTGGTGGTTGAAACATATAAATTCTCTAACAAATGGGTTTAAATGCAAGAGGATAACATTAAATTATGGCTAAACTCTTGTAGTTTGATTTTTTTAATTCTTAACTCACTAATTCCTTGTACTTGAGTTGTAAAGATTAGGTGCAGGTCATTAAACACCATTAGGTTTAGATTTTAGAGTGAGCCTAATTAAGAAAAAAAAAAAACTCTTGTAAGGCTTGAGTCTGAGTTTTAGGAAAACACTTGTAAATGTTGTGTGTGAGTCTCAGTAAAACACATTGTTATAAGTTAGGCGTAAGCTTGTAAAACACCTTTGTGAGTTAGTGGAATACCCAATTGAAGAATTAGGGATTGGTTGACACCTGAACTACTATAACTTTGTTTGTGTTCATTCTTCTCTTACTCTTTCTCTAAACTTTAAGACCATTTACACTCACTCCAAAAATTTAAATTTCCCACCAATGGTGCATAAGGGCCAATAAATCATATTCTTTAATTTATACTATTAGATTTAGAGGTAAGCATGTATCCTAAATAAATTGAATCCAACCAAAAAACTAAATAAAAAATATAAATAACCAAAAATATTCAAATCGAAACCCAACTGCATTAATGAAGAATTTATTTTATTTTGATTTTGGATAATTGTTATTATCCAAACTGATATCCAAATCAAATCAAATCAAACTGAAAGTAGACCAAACTAAACTAATCCAAATAATTGAATTATATATATAAGTTATTTATACTTAAATATACTATATATATTATATATATTTATATATATTATATATTATATCTATATTTTAATATGTTATATATTGATTAGGATATTTGGTTATAAATGGATATGTTTTCATTTATTTCATCTATATCTCTTTTAAATAATTGAATAATCAAATTGAATGAAATCTTTGTTTTGCAGCCATCATAGCTCCACCTAGATCTTCTTGAAAGAGTGGGGAGAGAAGACTAAGACACCAAGTCCAGTCTAAAGCACAAAATTGCTTGCAGTTATGGAATAAATAGATAGGATGATTCAATTAGAGCTAATAGAGAAGATGAGTGAAAAATTTAGTCACATGATGGGAAATCATATTTCAAAGAAAGTTCAAAAGCATTTAAATGATATCTTGGCAAAAAGAATGAAGCCACTTTTAATAGAGTAGAAAAGAGAAAAAGCCTAATAGATGCCTCATTTTAAGTGATCATAGATTACGATCTATTCAGAAAGGAGGATTATCACAAGTAGAAAATCGCCAAGGATGGAGTTACTACAGTACCAATACAAAAGAAGGACACGGGAGACGATACAGATAATATCAAGACAGGTGACTTTGGTCAGTAACTTGAGAGGATTCATAAGACCTTAGATGCCAAAGGATTAGAGCAGGGAACTGACATTAAAGAAGTTATTACTCTTGTATTTATTTTTCACTTATTCATTATCACCATATGTTTTATGTATGTGTATTAATATATTTGTTTATATATATGTATATTTTTTTTCCTTATTGATAAAAATATATGAATCTACTACTATATATATGAAGTCATTTTATTGTTATTTTTATTTTATTAAGCTCTTCTTTAATAAAATAATAAAAAATTATTAAAATCATTAAACATTATTTGTTAAAGAAAAGTTTAATAACATAATCATAAAAAATAAAATAACTTAAAAGGACATTTGATCATTTTCATATTAGTAGAAAAAAATATGTATATTGTTGTTCACATGTTGTTAACAAAGCATACAACACACTATTAATATTTGTTAAAAAATAATTTATAAAATAAAAATAATGATCTCAAAACTCAATCTATACTTTGAGATTCTTCAATGGTATCTATCTTTTATCATTAACTAATCTCAAAGTGCTTTCATCCTTATTACTGATAATATCTTAGTCACTTTTGAAATTTTTCATTTGATGAAACATAGATTAAATAGGAAGAAAGATTGCATTAGCCTTTAGCTAGATATGAGTAAAGCCTACGATAAAGTAAAATAGAGTTATATTGAGCAAATACTTAAAAATGTGTTTTCCTTCTCACTTTATTAAACTTGAGATGTGTTTTTATACTTTTGTTTCCTTTTTATTTGTAATTAATGGGCATCCTAAAGGTTTCATTAAACTAAGTTGTGGTGTTCATCAAGAGGATTCTATTTTGCCCTTTCTTTTTCTCCTATGTGCAATAGGGTTGTTACCAATGATAAGAAAAGCAAATAACAACAATAAGCTTCATGAAGTTTGTGTATGTAAAAAAAGCCCAGTGGGGCGCCACTTGTCCTTTACAAATGATAACAATCTATTTACCAAAGCCACTCATGTAAAAGTTAAAAATATTTAGACAATATTGCCTTTTTATGAAGAAGAGTCGAATAAAAAAATGAACTTTGAGAAGTCTAAAGTATCCTTCAGTAGTAGGGTTTTCACTATAGTAATGAGTTTTATTAAGAGTTCATTAGGGGTGAAAGAGGTATGACAACATCTAAAGTATTAGGTCTTCCAACTTTAATTAGTAGGTGTGAAAAAGTAATCTTTGGTTTTTTGAGATATCATATGTGGAAAAAACAGAAGGATTGCAAGAAGAAGGTGTTCTCATGGGTAGGGAAGAAAGTGCTAATTAAATAAATAGTTGAGCTATTCTTAATTATATAATAAGTTATGTTTTGCTCCCTAATTCTTTTTGCACAGAGTTATAGATGTTTATTATTAAATTCTAGTGGAAACCATATAATATGACATGAAAATTTACTAGTTTAGTTAGGATAAAATGTCTATTTCCAAACACAAGGGAGGTTTAGGGCTCCATCATTTGCATGATTTTAATCAAGCTCTTCTTGCTAAATAGGGTAGAGGCTCTTAAAGAATAAGGACTCATTGTTTGCAAAAGTCTTTAAAGCAAATTACCATAAGCATACTACTTTTTTAAAAAAGGTAGAATGGTATTGTCTTTGCTATGTTTGGAGAAGCTTATTACAAGGACGAGAAATTCTCAAGGATGGTATCTATTAGCATGTTAGTAATGGAACATCCATTCAAATGTAGAAGAATAACTAGTTGTTTGGAAATAATTCAATTAAACCTTTAGTTCCAAAATATTTCTCAAATGATGCCATGGTTAGTGAGCTGATTGACGCAGATAATCAATGTTAGCTGATTGACGCAGATAATCAATGCTAGAATAGAAATTTAGTACTTCAAGCTTTTCTTCCATTCAAAAGTGCATGTATCCTCAACATGCACAATAGTTTTCAAATTCTTCAATATGTTATCTTTGGGACACTTAAAAAGGATGGTAATTACAGAGTGTAATCTAACTATTTTTTAGCCCATAATAAATGACATAGTGTGGAAAATATGGCTTTTCTTTAAGTCAGGATTATGGTATATGGAAAATTATTTGGAAGACTCCACTACCATTGAAAAGTAAGCATTTCCTAAGGGTGGATTTTATACTTGATATGAATTTACAAGACTAGATTCGTAATGTTCGCAAAGCACTACAATAACCAAAATTTTTACTATTTGGTATTCTTTTATGGATGATTTGGTTTGAGTGAAACCAATTCTTATTCATAAGGAATGGGGATGATATGATGAAGTTGATTAATCGTATCACTCAACTACACTAGGAGTTTTGCAGTTTTTTGTTACCTAACTCTGCATGTGCAAGTGGGGCTGCGATCTTGTCATCTTTCAAAAGTGGTGTCCATTAAAGTTTGCCTCAACCTTCTCATTTTAAGGAAAATATTGAGGTCTATAGGTTGTTATAAAAAATGAGTATGGAGAAGTCATAGTTTTTACTGCAAAAAGAATAATGAATGTGGAAGGAGGTGGAGATGGCATAAGCAATGACAGTTCTTTATGGTTTAACAATGGTTTGGGAGTGCATATTCATGAAGCAGAGGTTAAAATTGATGCCTTTTTGGTTATTCAAAAGCTTATACAAAAGCGAATTAGATATACTCTTTTGTTGTTGCTTTATGAAGACATATTTTCAACTTGTGTTCGATTTAAGTTTATTTCTTTTCATCATGTAAGTCGTTTATGCAACATGGATGCTCATAATATAGCCAAGTGTGCTTGTTCCTTAGATAATAAGTTGATTTTGATTGAGCAAGAGCCTCAAGAATTGTGGAATTGTATTTGCAATAATTTGCCTCCTTAATGCAATATAATTTTCCATAAAAAAACTCAATATATACAAATTATGATACAACAACTCAATAACATAAATATGGTAAATAAAATATCCAAATAATCTATTTAGTCTTAACCTTTTCCACTGTGTATTCTTCTCATTTTAAGCATACCAACATTAATAAACTGCTTGTTGGAGCAATTTGTTTGGAATATGAAATTACAAACCATAATTTTGTACCATAAAGACAACCACAATTGTTTTAAATATTTGATATGGGACATTAGAGCCTATTAACTTGATTATCAAAATCCTTTTATTCATTTTTCTCCTTAACATTAATAAAAAAAAATAATTAAAACTGCCTCAAATTGCTTGTAGATGGACAAAAGACTTTTGCAAAAAAAGGGATTGATCACACATAGAAGTCAACAATAGGTTAAGTTTTAAGACTAGTACCACGACTTAATAGGGAAAGTACTTTGGGCCTTTGATTAAGCAATCTTGTAGGTAGTGTTCTTCATTTTTGGAAAAACTAAATTGGATTGCATATTAAAAGATATTATTTATGCTTTAAAGAGAAGAAATGAGAGATTGAAGGTCCTACTATACATGCTAGAAATTTTTTGCACTTGAAAATTAGGACAAAAAATAAGTATAAATTATCAAATTTATGAAAAATGGATTAACATTTTTGGAATTTCTTTATAAATAAATAAATTATTTGTTTCAACTCTTTAGAATAAAAACAAATTCAAAGGCCGGATGAGTTTGATCTTGAATCCAGGAAGAAACCCTTCATTTGATTACAGGGTAGAGTATAAAAAATGATTCGATAACATTATGGTTTGATCTTAAGTTGAAGATGGATCCTCACTTTATGAAACTTGAAAACTTAAAGGCTTGAAAGTTTAAACTTACAGAGTGAAGCCTTTGCAAATGTCTTTCATAAATATAAGAGCATCTCTATTTATAGAGATATTAGAAGCAGTCTTTCATTTTATCAATAAGACTAAGAGTATATTTTATCTTAAACTCTCTTTATCAAGAAAATCTTTGGTTGGTCCACTTGGCTTGTAATTATTGATTTTTGCTACATCATTTAGGATACATAACTCATTTTGATTAGTCATATATGTGTGTCTTAAATTAATGCATATAATAATAACCTAATTAATTATAATTAATTTCATCTAAATCTAACTAAATTAAAATAAATCAAATAATTTGATTAGACAATAAGAATTTAATTTAGATTCAAATAAATATAATTAAATCTAACTAAATTTTAATAGATCAAAATATATTTTAATTAATTTAAAATTTGTGTTCATATAATAAGATTTTCTAAAAGAAGGAAAGTAAGAAAGTTATTTGAATAATATCCAATTCTATTTGAAGTAGATTAATATAAAAAATTTTAAAAGGATTAGTTATGGATTTTATGTATCTCAATCCATAGCCGATTAATTATTATATCTAATTCCAACTGATTTATTAATTACATATGATATGAAATTGTTTAGGCTAGTCCTTTCCTCAACTATAATCATAATTGAAGATAGTATATATATATATATATATATATAT
>CATIWR010390708.1:0-82081 GCA_949677035.1 Omphalea diandra
TTTAGTTTCATGTGCAAGTGCTCATTCACAAATGGTATACCAAGTAATCATTAAGAGCATATGATTCTCACTTAACTTGTATTCACATGTAAAATGTAACAATTCAATCATATATACATGTAATAGAACATAATCATATCATAAAATTATCACATACACACATTGAATCTAATTATGGTTTTTACTCACCTTTTGATGTGACTAACCTTTATGGTAGGTTTGGTTCTCTCTCTAAGGCTTCCTAAAAGTTTTAAGATCCTAAAATGTGATACATACATGGTTACAAGTATGTCAAAATGATTATGAATGCTTGGTATGCAACTATGGCATGATTCATGCAAGTGGGCCTAGTGTTTATGCATATTTTCCTTATATGGCAGCCTGAGCTTGCTACACTCTCACAAAAATAACTCTATATATACTTATCCAAATGACTTGATTCTTTTTTTCAAACAAACTAGACATATAATGATACAACATAGTCAAATTTCAAGCAAATATCAGACACGCAGAAAATGTGGTAAAATTTTTAAATTGTGCCCTATTGCAATGTTATCTCAGTCTGAGTAGGTCTTTAATTCTTAGATGTATCTCAAATTGTACAAATCCAATTATAATAATAATCTACCATCTGTTACAAAAAATATAGAGGAACATTTTTCATGTTTCACTCATTGTCTAATTCAGTCTATAAGGTCACAAAAACAAAGGAACAATCTCAAGGTGAGCAGGTATGTAACATGTTGACAAACAGTCATGATGAAGGGATAATATCTCGACAACGATGCTGTATTTGGAAAAAAAGATTTCATAGGTATGTATATCAGACATAAATATACAACTTTCAAGTTTGTACCATTATTAATTTCTTAATCTATGCCATCAAATTCTTGTAAAACAAAATTAAATGAAAGGTAAGGTTTCATTCGGGTACAGGGTCAGTCCCAATCAATTAGCCATATCTCTTTCCACATAACAAATCAATTAAAACTAATTTACTGGTATATAGAGGGGATATAAAGCTAAAAATTTCATGTTTTGAACTTTGTCAAAATCAGAACATAAAGCCATCAAAATATAAGAAAACATAAAGACTGAGGTCATTTCGGTTGGTTATAAACCAGCCCTAATGAAGGAGCCATAACTCTTTACACATACATTTATATGGGATGTAAATCTACAAATTTTATATTTTACACTTTATAATTCCTCTTCTAGGGTTATGAAATATGGGTACAAAATCTTGTTCTAACAGAAAAATCCAACACAATCAACTCTTGTTCTCTTGAATTTCAACTTCCATCCAAGAGCTCTACCTCAATTACTCCATAATTCTCACTAACCATGTATGATTAAAATGTCATGAGGGGTTAATTTCATGTGGAGAGAAAATAAATTAGTGGAGAGAAAATAAATTAACTTATCTATTATCCCAAAATTAGAAAACCTTAGGATTCTTTCCTAGGCAGCTCACATTTCTTCCTCTCCTTCTTCTTCTTCTTCTTCTTATTCTTCCTTTCTTTCTTTCTTTATTAGCTCTCTCTTTCTTTTGTTGAACCTTACATCTAACCCCTTAATTCTGATCCTAAAGGGTTAAAAATTCCACTTCTAAGCCTATTGCAATAAGACAAAATCATAGTGTTTCATTCCTATTGGTTAGAAGTTCACTTTCCTCTTTTAGTCCCTCTACTCCATTCCTTTAGTACCTACATCCATCTCCTAATCCCTATAGGCTCCTTATACTTTTAAATAAGCTCTCTAATACAATTATTTATGATAATATAACATGCACACAACATAAGATAATTTTCCATGCAACTATACAAACATTTCATATATGTTTAAGTGTCTTAAATGCAATGGTGCAAGTGTTATCGTCGTGCTTATCCAATTCACATGCCTAAATGACCATTTATCTAATGCCCATATTCATGTGTGGTTTCAAATCATTTATGCAATGAATATGTTCATGTGATAATGCCAATGAATGTGGATAGGGATGTTACATGGGATGTTCTCACTTAAACTTCTAAGAGAGGATTAGGCTATCATGAAAATGAGGGAAGGCAAGAGAGATAAGAGATTTGGATGCTTCATTATTTGATTTCTTTATAAAAGAAGGAAAGATGGTTAGGAAGGTTGAAGAGGAAACCATTGATGAAGATGAGAAGTAGAAGAAGATTCTTTGGATGATCTTAAGAATGCATTCTTTTATATGCAAGTTAGTGAAATAGGTTATCTAAACTACTAGAACTCATTAGATGAAAAAAGTGAAAAGAAGAAAGAGAAGAAAAAAGAAGGGTAAGCAAGTTATAAAGATAGGAGATACTCAGGAACTAAGCTAACCTGCAATTTTATATGGTCTTTAGACTACTCGACCATAGGATGGCAAATGGAAAATTTCTGATGAAGAACACCAATATTATTTGGAGGATTTGCACTTTTGGGCAACATGAGAAGACCTTAAGAAGAAGAAATCTAGAGTGGTTAATCAGAATGCACCCTTTGTGGATTTGAAATCAAGATATAATGGGTTATGTAAATTCCCTAAAAGGACACAAATAGAAATGACCTTGGCAAATATCAAGGACATAATTGTGAGTTCTATTAAAGATATGGGCGATAGTGATGAAATACAACATTAGACACTAGAAATTGAATAGATTGAGTTAGATGGGATAACCACTTTGGGAAAGTTTTATGAAGATTTAGCTAGGAAATGACAAGATGAAATAGGATTTCAAAGGAGTAGTGAAGGTTATGGCTAGCAAAAAAGTTGAGAAAGAATTGAGTTTTGAATAGGTCAATGATCTAAATGATGGCCTTAAGATAATTGGTGAGAAGTAAGTCGAAAAGGAAAAGAAGAATGATGTTGAAGGGACTGCTACCATTTAGCCAAAAAAGTTATTATTCCTTATGTTTCTGATGTTTTTGTTTCTAGTTTTTTTCAAAGACGATGATATATTTATTTTTATGAATAACGAGTTTACTTACTTGTGAGGAATGTATTGTTACAAAGTGATGCCCTTAGGTTTGAAGCATGTATGAGCAATGTACCAGTGTATGGTGACCACGTTGTTCCATGACTTCATCAACAAAGAAGTAATAGTGTATGTAGATGACATGATGGTGAAATTTGAAATGAAAGAAGGGCACTTGAAGCCTTAGAGAAGTTCTTGAAAAGAGTTGACTAGTATAAGTTAAGGTTGAACCCAAGAAGTCCATGTTTGGGATTATATTTGATAAGTTATTAGGGCATGTGGTGAGTGAGAAGGGTATCAAAGTGGATCTAGATGAGGTAAAGGCAATTCAAGATATGCTAAAGCCAAAGATAGAGAAAGAAATTTAGGGCTCTTTTAGGTTGTCTCCAATACAGTAGCATGTTCATAGCTAGACTCACTCCTATTTATGAGCCAATTATTAGGCTTACTTTGCGCATAGATATTTGGTGAGATTTAAACTTAAATTAATTATAATATATGTTTAAATTAAGTTATTTTAAGTTGAATTGTATTGTTCCTCACATTTGGATTTTTTAGGTGTTTTAGCAAGTTTAGAGTGAGTTAGGACCAAACCAAGCATGGATAACAACTTTAGGGACCAAGTTGGACATTTGGACATGAAGGAATGGAACTGCTATCGTGCTCAAGACTGAAGTTGCAGGCCGTAGCTGCTATAAAAAAAATGATTTATTGTGACATTTTTTTAATGACATTTTGCACAAATGTCACTTAAAATTTAAAAAATTCATTAAAGTAACATTTTCAATAAATGTCACTAAAGGACTTAGTTATTGCAATAATTCTTTTAATATTAAGTGACACTTATAATTAAATGTCATTTTATTTATCTTTCTACGATATTTATTCTGACATTTATTACAAATGTCATAATAATTTATTTATTATGACATTTTTTGTGACATTTAAATAACATCACTAAAGATAAGAAATAATATTTGTTATAAATCTAATTATAACTTGGTTAGAATATTCCCTTATATCAATACCAAAAAAAATAGTAAATTACCTACATAATGTACCTAGAAAATTTTTTTCGTAGGTAATTACCTTCAAAATACCTATGCAATATAATTCATATGTAATTACCTACAAAATATCTACAATATATTTTGAAAGTAATTTCATATGGATTGCTAGTGAAAAAAAATTTGTCAATAAATTAAGCATGAAGAGAGAGTGCCAAAATGGAAAGGACTTACCTACGTTTCCTTATACAAATTTACCTACATATCCCATGAAATTTTTTTAATGTATTTATAAAATATTATTCAAAATAATATTTGATTTTTATTATAAAATAATTTTATGATAATTTTTAAAAATATAATAAAAAATATTTTTATGCATAATATCAATAAATTAGATGTATAATATATGATAAAAATAGTATAAAAAAAAGAGCAAATTGACCTATGGATTTTTAATATGTAGGTAAATTTATCTTCAGATTTGGATTCATACTTAAATTACCTATGAATTTATATATGTAGATAAATTTACCTATGAACCCAAATCCGTAGGTAAATTTACCATGAAAAAATTTAATGCATTATAAATATTATCAAAATCATAGTTAATTTTTATTCTAAAATAATTTTACAAATAATATTTTTAAATATTAGATACATACTTTTATACATAATATCAATTTGATAACTCAAATTTTTATAATTTATATATTTGAATTATTTCCTTTTATTAGATAATAATTACTCATATTTTGAGTAAATAGAATACTAAATAAATAAATAATAAATCATTCAAGTAATTAACTAATTAATGGAATGATATAGTATTAGGATTAAATTGAATTAAATGGAATCATTGAATATTGAATAATTAAATAATAAGGGTCAGAGATGTAATAATGTGTTTTAAGGAGGGATTAAATCGCAATTTGGGCCCCATGTCTAAAAATATCAAACATATTTGTCCCTTCTCCTTCATGGGAGTGCCTCTTTTCCCTCTAGTTTTATTTTTATTTCCTCACCATCTGCCACCATAAAGTCGCCTCACAGCCTCTGCCAAGCACCGCATACACTCTATCATTGGACCCTGAACACCATTGCCCCCTACCAACATAAAGATAGTGAGTAGAAAAAGAGATCTTGAAACCAAACTGGGAAGAACACATGGAGAGAATGGAAAAAAAAAATGGGATTAAAAGTAACACCGCCCTACCTATGTGCTGCAAGAATCACAGATACTGAGTGTTACCCTCAACATACTGCCTCTTTCAAGTGCAAACCCTTTTTCTTTATCATTTGATTAGCATCTCCATCTTCAAAAAAAAATTAAAGGTTTCCTTAGTCTTAAGAATCTATCAAATCATTTTTTAGGTGTTATTTTATCTTGGATTGTAACTTTATGTCTACTTTGCTTGATTTAATAGCAAAATTTGTATTTTTATCATTCTATGTAACATGTTTTTGAGATTTTCTTTGTTGTACGACAATTTTCTTGTTAGTTTTGTTTGAAATTGCTCTGTTACTACTTTGCTTTCCCTATCATTGTCTAAGTGGGTAATTAGTTATCAAACTTAGGAAAAAATAAAGGATGTTTTTACTTTCCGTTATGTTTATTGTATTTAGTTTAGATTGGTAAAGTTATATATATGAAGCATGGTTTTGCATATTTGTAGCATGTATTTTTGTGTTTCTTTTGGGATTTTTCCCTTAATAATAATGTTGCATTGCTAAGTAATTTTCTAACTCAAAGTGAAATGTGCAGGCTCAAAAGAGTTTAGCTCATTGAAGAGTAAATGCCAAGAGCATTTTGATGTTTACAAGGAATTCAAGAAAAAAGAGATATTCATCACATGTTTAACATTTTTTGAGGATTTTCACATTTACTTCTTATTGCTCCCAGAGTACTTTTTATACATATAAAAAAAAAACTCTACCAAATTAGTGTAGATTGAGTTACCACATGCACTTTATTAACTATGGGAATATCAGCTGGAATGCAATAAGAGAAGGTCCTTTTTCTCATAAGAATCTTATGGGGAAAAACTGTTTACACTTTATTCGGCACGAAAATTGAGTTAGTGTGTATGGAGTGTCAATCCCATTTTCTTTTTAAAACTATATTTTTATTATCCATTGGATTTTGAAACAAATTTTAGAACTATTCATTGTAAATTATCAACCATGTAATATATTTTACTCATATTAAGCAATAAATTAAAACTATCTTATTTTAACTAGTTAACTGTCCCTTTGGTTCCTAGCCATGTGAACACTCTTGCCTTAGCTTTTTGCTTGAGATTTTGTTGAAAATGAATCTTTTTCATCTTTAGAAACTGTTTTGTTGCTATTTTGCTTTCTCCTTTTATCTAAATTGAACTTAAATTCTTATAAAATTCAATAATGGGGTGATTGGAAAAAGAATTGGTACTTGTAGTTTTCCAAGTTGTTTCGACCAATAAGAGTTTTATCTAATCACAACTTGCTAGACCAGGCCAGGTGTGTAGGACCTTTGAATCTTAAGAAGTAAAACAAGGTATAAACTTGTTTCTATGTTCTTGTCCTTTGTGTGCCTTTGTTTTGTGTTCATATTATTCTATAAAAATGAGATATTTGAAGTTATTATTCTACAAATAAGATTTCTACAAAAATAGGTGGTGGAAAAGTTATTCTGCTAGACACACAAGGAAAATTTGCACTTGAGAAATCTGAGATTGATTACTTTCTAAACTTTCAATTTTGCTACTCTAGATAAGGAAAATCATGAACTCAAACAAAATTATGTTGAATTAAAAGATCAAATTTTAGAATTGAAAGTCGCATTATCTCAGTTGAATTACAATCCTAGTTTCTCACATTCCAATCAGGTAATTCATTATTTTGTTTATCTTCCGATTTTGATTAATTTTAATATGACAATAATAGTAGTTTTTGAGAACTCATTCAAAAGCTTTTATATAATTTATTTTTTATTTTACTATCATTGTGCAATTTGCTAATTTTATGAATTAATTTTTATATTTTTTACAAATCCCTGATACTAGTATCCCTCAATGCCTTAATTATGCATATCACTAGATCTAAAGGTAAGAATTTCAAAATCCTTTTAATAACATTAATAGTTATTGTCCAAATCTTTTTATAATTTATCATTATATTTTTCCATTTAGGTGCAGATCATAAGCATTAATCTATGCATTTGGGCTAATCATGTGGTTTTTCATTGACAATGTATAAGATTGTGATATTTCAACTTTTAATAGTTTAAATTTGATTGTTTGACTATTTTATTGCTCATTTGAATACTCAAATGGATATTTTGTTAATTATACATATATGTTATTTAATTGTGATTGTACTTTAAAAGACAACTTTCAGTTATGTCATATATTAGCACTTAATGCTTTCATAATATGCATTTGTTATCATTAAAATGAATGCTATAATATGACACCTTTATTAATGGAAGAAAAATGATATTATAACTTTTCCTAGTGAAGTTTCTATGAAAAGTTATAATATAAAATTTTACTCATTAAACTCATAAGCACTTTAAAGTGATATTTCATAACATCAAAGTATATTTTAAATGTATATAAAGCCTTTTATTGATGTACGTCAAAGGAAATTTAACAAATGTTGCTTTGTTATCTTAAAGCGACACTTAATATGTATTGCAACAAATTGCTACTAATAAATAATAAATAACTTTTGCATCATTTTGTAAATGTTGCTTTAACTCATTATAGTGACATTTGAAAAATGTCATATAAAGTAATGTTAAATGTTAGTTATAAGTTTATAGCTATTGGCCTAGGGCGCCAAGAAGGGGGGTTGAATTGGTGTTCAACTAAAAATTAAAATGAAGGATAAGGTGGTTAAGAAGTTGAGTAAAAGAAGAGAGAAATTGACACAAGTGTTTATAGTGGTTCAAGTGTTAACTAACCTTATGTCCACTCCCCAATTCTTTATAATTGGGTACTTCACTCAACTCAAATGGTGCTTCCAAGCTCATAGCAAATTTTACAACTTGTGTTTTTCAGGCCACACAATAACCTCTTACAAGTGTTTTCAAGGCTCACACTTAAAATCTCTTACTAGTCTTTTCAAGGCTTACACTAAAACCTCTCACAAGTGTTTTCAAGGCTCACATTAAAACCTCTTACAATGGTGCTTATTGCGCATACCAAATAATCACTTAAAGAAGAATTGAAAGAATGAGAAGCAAATTTGCAAGAGTTTGGTTACAAATTAATGAATTCTCTTTTATTTACTTTTGTTTGGTGGAGTATTTATGGCACATATCCACCAAAAAGACGTTAGACTAAAACTATGGACAAATTTCAAAGATGTGCTAGGCAGATTTAGCATTAAATACTTGCCAGGCTGAAGTTGTGGTCGCTACTAACTTTTTTGCAGTCACGAATTCCCAATTTCGATTGAAAATCTCATTTATGTCTAACGGCTAGTCCACGTGTCAGTTTTATGTTGGTCATCTAGGAAAATATAGCTATTGTGTTCTAACCACTCTCAAAAGTCGCGGTCATGAGATATCAATGTCTTAGGCATGACTAAGATCGTAAATTCCTTTGCCTGAAAAGCAAACTTCAACTGCTTGAGTTACGGTCATGAACAAACATTAGCCCTCATGATTTTTTTTTATCTTCAATGGACACCTGAGACACTTGGCAAGTTGTGGTTGTGGCTTTAATTCCCTTATTTGTCACTATGAAATTCACAGTCGTGACTAAGGTGTGACACACACTGCAAATTCATCTATGACTATGGTTTTTTCAACTTTGGGTCGCGATAGTGAAGCTGTCTACGAATTCCTCTAGCCTAGATTCATCCTTCCTTGTGACTATCGGAATTTGCAATACACTCACTGCAAATTAGAGTGATCTCAATAAGGTTGGAGATTTGGACTCCATCCCACTTTTAATGACAAAAACCAACTAATAATCTACAAAACAACACTTAATGAAGGCATTAGAATTGATCAATCTATATTGTCAAGATCAAAAGAGGTTCATGACTTAGGTTAAATCAACTTAGTCCAATAATCTCCTCCTTTTTTATTTTGACAACTTAGATTGATACTAATGGAAAATAAATGCATGAATTTTTAAGTTGTGAAGTTGGAATGGTAAATGATTCAATGAATGCTTAGAAATTTCTAGATAAAGATCAAGTGTGAAATTTCTAGTCCAACAATCTCCTCCTTTTTTATTTTGACAACTTAGATTGATACTAATGGAAAATAAATACATGAGTTTTGAAGTTGTGAAGTTGGAATGGTAAATGATTCAATGAATGCTTATAAATTTCTAGATAAAGATCAAGTGTGAAATTTCCTAAATATGGCATTCAATCAATCAAAGTGAAATTTCTAAGAAAAAATTCTAAGTATGATAAGTATGATGCTCCCCCTCAACTTATGTTATTATTTACAAGTTATTTTCTCTTCCTCTTAGACTTAGATTCTTTCTTATTTCTATCTCTTCCCTTTTGGTAAGATCACAAAGAGGATGCATAGCGGAAAAGAAAAAAAATGCATAACAAAGATATAAGTGTTCATAAGGAGTAAAATTAATAAGAATGCAATCATAAAAGTAAATTCCATCAATCACATAGGACAAGGAATTTCAAAGAAGCATTTATATTTAATCATAAATAAATTGTGGGATCATAATTTTTCATTTAAAAATAAAAAGAAATTACAAACAATTTCTATTCTAGAATGTTAGAGAGTCATCATCATCTCCAAAAGTTTTTTCCTCCTCCTCATTGTCATCGCCTTCGACTTCATCTCCATCCTCAACTTCTTCATTGCCTTCTTTTTCTTAAATATCTTCAAATTCAGTAAAGTTCGAAAGATGGAAAAAAAAGAACAACTAATTTTTCTTGCAAATCCACCATGTCACTATAAAGATGTGAGAGAAATAGGAATCACCTCTTCATCATTTTCATGATCTTGTCCAATTTGCGGTTAATGGTGGTAAGACACAATTTGGACTTGGGTTTCAGTTAAGGAGGGGGGATTGGTCGGGCTCTTTCTTTAATAATGAGCCTCATTCTTTTGGAGGCTTGGGAGGATTCCATTTTCTTAGCCTCAAAGGCACTCGGGGTATAAGCATAAGTATCTAGGTGTATGGCTTCGGAGTTTATTAGGTAGGTGAGATCAAGAAAGTTCTGAGAAGGGAGGAGTTTCTTAGTTAGGAATTTTTCATTTTCCTCATCAAGTGCCCCTACAAAGTGATAGATGGTTGTTATATGTAAAGGTAGAAGGAATTGGCTTTTAGGTTTAGTGCTCATGTGGATCAATTGATCCATAAGATACCAATTAGTTTGGATTGGCTTATTCTTAACAAGGCAAAAGGGAAAGGCCAAGTCCTTTTGAGACTCTTTTTCATTACCATCACCTCTTACATTTACAGAAAAGGTGATTATACGATGGAGTATCCAAAAAGGTAGGGTTTTTATGTATTTGGCTAGGGAGGTTTTCAGATCGTGTTTTATTTTAATGGAAACTTTTGACCAAAATTCAGAATATATGACATCAAGTGTGGAGATAATGAAAGGAATGTTTTCTCCGACTTGAAGGTTGAAAAGGGAGGAAAGTTGTTCAAAGGTAATGAAATATAGATCACCAAAAGCCTAGAAAACTAACCAGTATTGTCTCACTCGAGATTCTGCTTTGCGACTCAGTTGAACTGTGCACATGAATTCCCTAACTACTTCTTCATAACTGGGTTCATCTCGAAAGGTGAACTCATTCTAGCCAAAGTTTGATAGGAATGCAAAAATTTCTACATTAATTATGAGAGTCTCCAACATAAGTGTAGAAGGATTTTGTTGGGGAGGTTGATTTTTAAAGAGTTTGCTTTAAATCGCTCCTTCTCCTCCTTTGTGGTGCCCTTCATTAGATGGAGTAATGGGGGTACAGATGGTTGAGCCACAACCTTGCCCTTTTCTGCTCTTGAAATCTTCTTAGAAGCCATTGCAGAAGATGGAGAGAATTTGAGAATTTAGAGAGTTTTGGAAGGATAATTGTTTTAGAGTAGGATGAAGTGTTGAAAATCACTGTTTAGGAGGTTTATGTAACGATCGAAGGGGTGTGTAAATGGCTATAATTAGATTTATGAACAGTTGGAAACGGTTGGCAGTCAAATCACTTAATGGCTTGACAGTTACTGAAATTTCTATCCTTGAATTAAGCAATCTTGATGTGTTCGAAAAATGTAAGTAACATACAAAAATTCCTTGGGAACACAACCTACCAATGGTAAGAAATTTGAAATCTTGATGCCACCAGTGGTAAGAAATTTGACATCTTGACCAAATTTGAGGTGGAAAATGATATTTACGATCGCGAATTGAAATTTGCCATCTAGGTGACATGGTTAGTTAATTTGCGACCATGAACAGAGGATTGTGACTGCGAATTAGAAGGCATCAAGGAAAAGAAGGAGAATTAAGTTTTTGAAAAAAAAAAAATCAAAGTTGTGATCCACTTGGAATATGTCACAAAAAAACATAAGGCATACAATAAACACATAAGATAAAATTTTAAGTTTAGGGAGCTTCCATCAAGCATTCCCAATTATCTCTTAATGAAGTTTAATCTTTCTTCATTGAGAGGTTTAGTGAAAATATCTGCAAGTTGATAATTTGTGTCAATAAATTCTAACACAATATCACCCTTTTGGACATGATCTTTAAGAAAATGGTGTCTAATGTCTATGTGTTTACTCTTAGAGTGTTAGATGGGATTCTTAGAGATATTGATAGAACTAGTGTTATCACATTTAATGGGAATATAATTAATCACTTTGCCAAAATCCTTTAATTGTTATTTCATTCAAAGGACTTGGGTGCAACAATAACCTGTAGCTACATACTCGGCTTTCATGGTGGATAAGGCAACCAAAACTTGCTTTTTGCTAAACTAAGATAATGGACATTCTCCTATAAATTGATAAGTTCTAGAAGTGGTCTTTCTATCTAAGAGACTACCTATGTAATCCGCATCCAAATAACCGATGAGACTAAAGGATAAGTCCCTAGGATACCATAAACCTAAGTTTAATGTGCCATGCAAATACTTGAAAATTCTTTTAACAACATTTAAATGTGACTCTTTAGGAGAGGATTGGAACCTAGCACACATGCATAAACTAAACATAATATCAAGCGTAGAAGCAGTTAGATAAAGTAGAGATCTAATCATACCTCGATATCTCTTTTCATCTACTGTCTTACTTGATTCTTCTTTGTCCAACTTGATGGTACTACTCATAGGGGTTTTTGCTACTTTGCAACTATCCATGCCAAACTTCTTGAGTATCTCCTTTGTGTATTTGGCTTGGCTGATGAAGATCCATTCTTTGGTTTACTTAATTTACAGATCGAGAAAAAACTTGAGCTCTCCCATTATGCTCATTTCGAATTCCCTAGTCATACACTTAGCAAAATCCTTACAAATAGATTTATTAGTAGCATTAAAAATGATATCATCAACCTAAATTTGTACAATAAGTTTATCATGCTTGTGCCTTTTAACAAACAATGTAGTGCCCACCTTTCCTTTATCAAAATAATTTTTCAAAAGAAATGAACTAAGCCTTTCATACCAAGCTTTTAGAGGTTGTTTCAATCCATTCAAGGCTCTATTCAATTTAAAAACATGATTAGGAAAAATATGAGACTCAAAACCAAAAGGATGTTTAACATAAATTTCCTCCTCAATGATTCCATTTAAAAATGCACTTTTTACATCCATTTAAAAGAGTTTAAAATTCATATAGCATGCAAAGGATAAAAGAATCCAAATGGCCTCTAATCTTGCTATGGGGGTAAATGTTTCATCATAATCTATGCCTTCCTCTTGGTTGTAACCCTTAGCAACCAATCTAGCTTTATTCCTAATGATGAAACCTTGCTCATCTAACTTGTTCCTAAACACCTATTTGCAACCTATAATTGGATGTTCTTTAGATCTAAGGACAAGTTTCCATACCTTGTTTCTCTCAAATTGGTTGAGTTCCTCTTACATAGCAATCACCCAACTTTCAACATCAAGAGCCTCATCAATAGATTTTGGCTCAAGTTTAGAAACAAAAGTAAAATTATTATCTAAAAGATTAAGTTAAGATCTAGTACATACAAGATTATTATCTAAAAGATTAAGTTGAGATCTAGTACATACACCCTTAGAGGTATTACCAATTATCAAATCTTTAGGGTGCTTCTTGGAGAATCTCCAATCCTTGGGTAGATATTGGCTTGGTTATACTTCTTGTTAATGTTGTGGTTCCTCATCTACTCTTGATGATTCACCTTCTTCCATATCTTTATTCTTTTTTCTTGTAGTGTCTTATAACTCCAATTTTTCAAGGTTACCTATAAGATTATCAACAAAAATGTCTTTCCCAAGATCAAGTTTACTAGATTCATCAAAAACAACATTCATGGACTCTTGAACTACCATTGAACTCTTATTAAAGACTTTATATGCCTTGCTAGAGGTGGAATAGCCTAAGAATACACCTTCATTTGTCTTGGAATCAAACTTCCCAAGATTATCCTTGGTATTCAATATATAGCACTTGCATCCAAATACTTTTAGGTATGATATCTTGGGTTTTCTACCATTCCATAGCTCATAAAATGTTTTATTCATAATTGGTTTTTTAAAAACTCTATTTGCAATATAACATGAAATATGAATGGCTTCAGCGCAAATGTAATTCAATAAAGAATACGCATTGAGCATGGTTCTAGCCATTTCTACTAGTGTTCTATTTTTTCTCTCTACAATACCATTTTGTTGTGGTGCTCTCA
Organism: Omphalea diandra; assembly: GCA_949677035.1. Lineage (NCBI taxonomy): Eukaryota > Viridiplantae > Streptophyta > Magnoliopsida > Malpighiales > Euphorbiaceae > Omphalea > Omphalea diandra. The sequence goes on from CATIWR010390708.1 coordinate 13,832, forward strand.
GAGTTGAAAAGTTGTGAAAAACTCTATTCTCTAAACAATAAGTTTCAAGAGACACATTTTGAAATTCCTTTCCATGGTTACTTCTAATAAAAGAAATGAAGTAACCCTTTTCATTTTGAATTCTTTTTGCGAAACTTTTGAAAGCATCAAAAGTATCATTCTTATGAGCTAGAAAGGACACCTAAGTAAACCTAGAGTAATCATCAACTAAGACTAGTGCATAATATTTTCCACCTAAGCTAGCACTTCTAGTAGGTCATATTAAGTCCATATGAAATAGTTGAAGGGGTCTAAATGAACTTACAACATTTTTGGCTTTGTAGGAGGCTTGATTTTGCTTCCCCATTTGGCAAGGACCACATGTCTTGTCTTTAGTGAAGTTTAGCTTAGGAAGGCCTTCCACTAGCTTTCCTTTTGATGGGCTTTGTAGAAGGTCCATACTTGCATGTCCAAGCCTTCTATGCAATAACCAAGCGTCATTACTAAAAGACATAAGACACTTTAAAGATTGGTTAGACAAATTGTCTAAGTCAATTGAGTAGGTATTGTCTTTCCTTTCACCCTTGAAAATAACCTCATCATTTACTAATGTGGTGACTCAGCATTCTCTAAGATCAAAGGTGACTTTATTACCTTTGTCACATAATTGACTTACACTCAACAAATTATGTTGAAAGCCATTAACTAATAAAACATCATTAATTAAAGAACAACCATTCTTACTAATGGTTCCCATGCCAATTACCTTACCATTGGCATTGTTACTAAATGTGACATTTCCACCTTCTTTTTCTTTCAATGCTATGAATAGCTTCCTATTACCTATCATATGCTTAGAGCATCCACTATCCACATGCTAATTGCTTGATTTATTGGTGGTTGCCACAAATCATTACACAAATACAAGAAAATCACTTTTTCTTAGGTACCCAAGCATACTTGGGTCGTAGGAGGTTAAGAGTTGAAGGATCCTCTAATTTGAGATGAGCCTTCCTAATATAACAATGAATATTAATATGCCCATATTTCATGCAATGGTGACATTGGAGTTTATACTTGGGAGTCTTTCATCTATGCACAACCTTAGTATAAGTAGGAGACCTTCTCATACTTTGGTTATGTAAGTGCATGAATGATGAGAAGTAGTGGAGAATTGTTTGTGTTTGTGTGTATGAGCATGCTATTTGTTATACATGTAAGCATGATTGGCCTTCACTGAAGTAGACCTTGAACCATTTTGTGTTTTCGCTTTGCCTTTAGGCATTGGGAATTCAGTGCTTGGAGCACTTTTCTTCCCCATGACCTTAACACTTGAGGTTTGAGGTGTAGTTGGTCTAACAAATTTAATATGTGATGACGTGGATGAGGAGGCTCCATAGAAACCTAAACCATGTCTAATTAAGGGTGGCTTTTGTGATATTATTAGGGTATCCAAGACTTCCTTTCCCTTATGAAATTTAGAGATAAAGCTTTTAAGCTCAATGAATTCTCATTTTAGGGAGTCATTCTCTTTTCTCAATGAAGACAATGATGAAGATGATTTGGAAAGATTTTCCATAGATTTTTTGAGTTCTTCATTTGAAGTCCTCAATTCACTTACAAGATCACTAAGGGATTTGTAATCATCCTCTAGTTTTGAGCATTTTCTCTTATATGATTTCATTTGTGACTTATACTTATCACATCTCATAGTAAAAGCTTCTAGAAGCTCTTCATCTGCATCATCTAAATTATCATAATCTGAATGATAATGAGATTAAGTGCTTATCTCATTAGGAGAGTCTTCTTAAGCCATGAAGCATATGTTGGCAATCTCCTCATCCTCTTCATCCTCACTTGAGCTATCATCCCAAGTGGCCTTGAAGCTTTTTCTCTTATCTTTGTCCCTTTTCTTCTTCTTCTTTAGTTTGGGACAATCATATTTGATGTGGCCTTGCTTGCCACACTCATAATAAGTGACTTCATTTGATCTCTCTCTAGGATTAGGAGTAGCTTTCTTGAAGTTTCATCTTTCTTTTCTTCTTTTAATGAGCTCCTTAGTCCTTCTAGAGAGCATTGCTAACTCTTCTTCCTCCTTGTCACTTTCTTCCTCACTTGAACTAACCTCCACTTCCTTCTCCTTAAAAGTGGACTTGAGTGCCAAGGTTTTCTTTTCATGTTTTTCATATTTTCTCCTTGGCCCTTCATTTTCTTCATTTCCTCATCTTTCTTTAAGGCTAACTCATGAGTTAAGATTTTGCCTATCAAGACAAGACAACCATTTGCACCTTTCCTATTTCTAGATTGGATTCTTAAATACTACACACTCGAGCACCAAACTTTTTAAGAGGCAAAGACTTTAAAATTTTAGAGTTTGCCTTATGATTTGTGAGAATCCTACCAAACTTCTTCATGTTGGTGATGATTGCTAGGAGTTTATTGGTCATGCCGATGATGCTCTCATCCTCCTTCATCATGAACGACTCCCACTCCATCACATACATCTCTAGCCAGCTGGATTTCACCAAGGTGGTGCCTTCATGATAGTTCTCTAATGCTTTCCATATCTAAAGGTTGTTTGATAATGTTGTATTCTTCCAATCTCTTCTTTTGAGAGATAGCTTAGAAGAATTGTCATGGCTGTTTTGTTCTTACCATTTAATCTTCTATGTGCTTCAACCCACTCTTCTCTTAGAATGAGTTCTTTACTTTCATCTACACTTTGGTGGGTGGATTCCATTCTTTGACTATAACATCCTAAAGATCCACCACATCTGTATCAAGATAGATCTCCATCATATACTTCCAATAAGTATAGTCAGCTCTATCAAAGTAGGGCTTGAGGTGTGAGTGGATTCCCTCTTGTGCCATGATCTTTGCTCACCCAATTAAGGTTTGTTTGTGAGACTTAACTCTAATACCACTTATTGGCCTAGGGCACTAAGAAGGGGGGGTTGAATTGGTATTCAATTAAAAATTAAAATGAAGGATAGGTGGTTAAGAAGTTGAGTAGAAAAAGAGAGAAATTGACATAAGTGTTTATAGTGGTTCAGGTGTTAACTAACCCTACGTCCACTCCCTAATTCTCTACAATTGGGTATTTCACTCAACTCAAATGATGTTTCCAAGCTTACACCAAACTTTTACAACTTGTATTTTCTAGGCTCACACAAAAGCCTCGTACAAGTGTTTTCAAGGCTCACACTTAAAACCTCTTACAAATGTTTTCAAGTCTCACATTAAAACCACTCACAAGTGTTTTCAAGGCTCATACTAAAACTTCTTAAAATGGTGTTTATTGCTCACACCAAATAATGACTTAAAGCATAAAGAAGAATTGAAAGAATGAGTAGCAAATTTGTAAGAGTTTCGTTACAAATTAATGAATTCTGTTTTATTTACATCTGTTTAGTGGAGTATTTATCACCCATATCCACCAAAGAGACGTTAGACTAAAACTATGAACAAATCACAAAGATGTGCCAGGTAGATTCAGAATTAAATGCTTATAAGGCTGATGTCGCGGTCGCTACTAACTTTTCGCGATCGCGAATTTCTAATTTCGGCTGAAAATTCCATTTGCGTCTAACGGCTAGTCCACATGTTGACTTTTCACTGGTCATCCAGGACAATATAGGCATTGTGTTCTAATCCCTCTCAAAAGTCGTGGTCACAAGATATCAATGCCTTGGGCACGACTAAGACTGCAAATTCCTCTGCTTGAAAGCAAACTTCAATTGCTTGAGTTGTAGTCGCGAACAAACATTAGCCCTTGCAATTTTTGATCTTCAACGAACATCTGGGACACTTGACAAGCTGTGGTTGTGGCTTTGATTCCCTCTTTTGTCACTATGAAATTTGCATTTGCGACTAAGGTATGACACACACCACAAATTCATTTGTGACTATGGCTTTACAAACTTTGGGTGTGTCATGGCAGTAAAGCTATCCATAAATTCCTCTAGCCTAGCTTCATCCTTCCTTGTGACTAATTTGTGGTCACAATTAGCAATACACTCACCATGAATTATAATGGTCACAATAAGGTTGGAGATTTGGACTCCATCCAACTTTAAATGACAAAAACTAACCAATAATCTGCAAAACAACACTTAATGAAGGCATTAGAATTGATTCATCTCTATTATCAAGATCAAAAGAGGTTCATGACTTAGGTTAAATCAAGCTAGTCCAACAATAGCAACACTTGTAATAAATGTCACTTTAATGCATGGCAACACTCATTTAAGTGATGCTTATAAGAAACATTAGTACAAGTCTAAAGCATCATTTGTTAGACTTTTAATGTCATTTAATAAATGTGATTATAGACCAACTATCTTATAGTGAACCATAGGGAGTCCTATTGGTTGTCACACCCATGACTAGAGTCATAGGTTAGGACCTAGGTGCATGGGGACCTACCTTTTAAGCCTATATATTAGCTCTTTTTTTAGGAGTATTTAAAGGAAACTTCTAAAGTTTCTTGAATAGAGGTTAGGGATAACAAAAAGAAGAGTTTTTGAGAGAAGAAAATAAAGGAAAATATGTTTCAAAGTGAGATCAAGTGAAAAAGTTTAAAAGATTCATTTGATCAAAGAAGAAGAATTGGAGAAGTTCTATCAAGACCATTAGGAGATTTCATCTTTCCTTCTCTTATTTTTTAGTTCATTATTAAGATGGTGAATTTACTTTTGGATTCATCTTATTTTGCAAGTATATTAGGATAAATCTTTTGATCTAGGACCTTAATGTAGCCATAGATATTGATTGATTGATTTATGATTTTATTGGCTATGTTAGGATTTTGTTCTTGTACAAGTAAATGATTCTTGAACCTAATGCTTGTGATTGTTTGGTAACTAATTACATGACTTGTGTTTCATTTATAGTTTGAGAGATTATAAATTGAAATAGACCTAGAATCATTTCCCTTAAGTTAATTGATGAGTAAAGATATCCACTTAACCTATTACTAATACTTAAAGGATTGCTTTAGTTGATGAAGTAATGCATTCCTAGTTCACATCGAGAGATGGATATGGAGAAATGGTTACATATTAAGTGATATCTCAAGAGAGAGCCATTATAACTAGAGAGATAATTGATAGTTACAATTCTTAATCTGTCGTATCATTTCATGATTTCATGATTTTCCATTGGGGAGATCAAGTGTCCTAGGCATTTTATTATTTTATTATAATGTTTTCCTTCTTAATGAATTGTTTTTTTATCACTCAATTATAGTTTAGTTTATTTTTATTATATTAGTAGTTTATATATCAACTTTAATACTCAATTTCCAAAGAAAAATAAAATCATCACGGTCTAATACTTATTGCCATTGCTTTGTGGGATGATATTCATACATACCCTTGCGCACTATATTACTTTGATCACCATCCTCTTGCAGTTAATTGCAATGTGGCACAAAGAATAATTTAAAAGAGAAAAGATAAGCACATAACTGAAATTTATGAATTGATTTAGAACTACATTGCATAATTTGATCACATATTGGATGACTTTAATGAAATTAGTGTTGTTGCTGGAGATACAGTGTTATAATATTATAAGCTTTGATTTAGTTCTTAATCTAGAAATTTTCTTTTTGTTTTCATGTTTCTTATTCTTTTTTCTTACACATAATTAAAACTTCATGATGGATGTGCTCAAGGCATAACAAGCTCAGGTATCTATCTTTACGAATCAAATAAATACCATGACTTATAATGTGGTTTTTTCTTCATTCTCATAGGTGGTATTTGAATTATATAGAGAGGTCGGCCATAGAAGCAGAGCTTGCCAAATGGGGAATCCTTTCACATAATAACAAGTAAGTTATAAAGGGAATTTTGATCACCAACCCAACAATACTTGTTATAACACCTATAATAATGATTGGCAAAACCACCCCAACTTTTCTTGGTCTAATGATAATGATTTGAACCTTAAGCTTCAAGCTCCCTCTACTTTTCATCAACCACTAACCTTCCAACTCCAATAGGAAAAGTCTAACCCATGAAGCCTATTAGCAATACTTCACCAAAATTGATGCTAGGTTAGAACAACAAGATGAGATTCAAAGAAGATTAGATGCAAATCTAGAAAGTTACACCTCTTCTTTTTTCCATAACCTTGAGATTCAAATTGGACCAATAGATAATGATTTAACCTTTAGGTCTTATGGGACCTTGCCTACCACCTTTGAGTCTAATCTTATCAAGCAAGTGAAGGGAATTAGATTAAAAAGTGAAAAGTATATCGATTCAAAGATAGAAGAAGATGAGCATAAAGAGAACAATGAAGATAAAAAGCTCTTTGAGGAAGTTAAGCCGAAAGAAAATCCATAAGACACCATAGAGCAGGTCATGAATGAGGAGAGATGCTTAAGCATTGATGAAAAAGAATAGTGTGGCATGAAGTTTGTTAACAAAATGAAGGCAATTTTAAGCTTGAGAAGTCTAAACTGGTAAGAGATGATGAGGGTTTTATTGTCAAGGAATGCAACGCAAGTAATCTTTCCCTTTTGAAATTCATGATACTAACCCATCTATAACCATCAGACTTTTAACCTTTGGATATGAAGCCTGATGATGAAATCACTTAACCAAATCCATGTAATGAAAAAAGGGAAAAATGAAAGGATGGAAAGCCCTAGAAAACCTTGAAAAACTAAAGACTAAGCCCAAACCTAGCTTGGGGTTGCCAGCCAAGCTTGACCAGTTATACAACCCATCAAGCAAGGTTATATAGCCCTAAAGCAAAGCTATGCAACCTTAATTAAGGCTATGTAGCCTTTTTTAAACACTAATCCAAAGAATCTTTTGAAAATGATCCCCTCTTTCAACCCTAGGGCTATACAGCCCTATAACAAGTATGTATAGCCCTAGCATAGGATATACAACCAATTATTAGTTGTAAAACCCATGTGCAAACCCTAATTCTAAGAGATTCATCTCTCTCTTTGTGATTGGTCATGTTCATTATATAACCAAAACTATTTTTGGCTTTATACACTCATCCCACACCTATAAATACCCCATCGTTTGAAGAGGGGGGAGAGACTTGAAAACCTTAAAGTTAATCAACAAAAATCAACACTCAAAGGCCTCATAAACATAGAAAACTTAAAACCCAACCTTACCCCACCCTCTCTAAGGTATAAATAGGCTTTTGTCTTTACATCTATGCATCAACCTAAGCATTTTTAGAGGATATTGAATTTGTTACGTGCTTTTGAGGGCAAAGACACCACTGAGGCATACATATGATCCCTCTTTTGCTCTTTTTCTTTCCCCTTCTTCTATTTTTTCTATTTTGGAAACATAGGAAATTAGGGTTATTGTATTTACTCCTTCTTTCAGAACTACTCCTATTACAGTTACTATTCCTCCTTCTGTTACCTTTAAAAGATCCAACTCCTTTAGTATAGACTACCTATATGAACTTATATACCAGATGATAAAAAGATACAAGAAACTAGCCTACCTTTCTTAAACCCTTATAATGCCTTCCAAAGAAACAAATCCAGCCTTACCCGTACCATAAGATTTCTTATCAAACCTTCTGTAAAGTCTGTAAAGGAGTATGTACAAGCCTCTAGCTTTGATCAATATCTAATACAAGCTACTGGCTTAGAACAGTTCATCAACTTAGAGATACCTCCTGAGTTCATCCAACAATGGATTACTTAAGGGTATACTCACATGCATTTTGGTGTTATTCGCCTGGCGGTTAGTTATCATGGCAGAAAAGGCCTTCCTATCTTTGCAAGGATTGCCTTGTTGGATCAGAGATATCTTCAGTACCAACATGTTGTCATAGGTACTGTGGAAACTTCGTTAAATGCAAGAACAATGATGTTCACCTTCTATCCTAATTACAATATGGCATTGAAGGATCCAAATATCCTGCATAGTCTTCAGGTCCAAATCCAAATAGTGGGAGCTCCTTAAGTCACTTCTGCAACAGCAGCAATGCTTCACTATCAAATGATTTATAGAGTACAAAATCACTCTATAGATCTTTCTCTGCCTCATAGTGATGAATCTCTGTTAATCTTAGTAGAGACCAATAAAGTCCCAACCTGCATTTATGTTCCTAGACAAATTACTAGGGATGAGTTGTTAAAGCTATTGCTAGAAGCATGGGTAACGAGCTATGAGAAGATGCACGAAGAACAACAGCCGGTCCAATCCACAGAGCCGATATACTACAGGTTGGTGGATGGAATAATTGAAATGAGATTTGAAAGACCTGTACTTCCTCTTGGTGATGGTGTGATGTTTACAACACAGATGATGATGTGTCTTTATGAACCAAAGGTAAACATTTAGTTAAATACTTTGAGACGGATGGAAAATCGATATATCCCTTTAAAAGGGATGGTCACTGCTTTTGGGGTGGATGTGATTGTGACCAGTGTTTCTATGATAGACTGGAAGAAGACAAAAAAGAAGAAAAGAGGAAGAAAGGAAAAGGGTGTTCAAAAGGAAAGTTGAGAAGGAAATACGAAGATGGAGACCCTTCAGTGGGTTTGCTAGGATAACCTTCTGGAAAATATGATTATCTGGTTAACTATGGCTAGAAACCTATAACTCATTCTCCAGCTCCTTGTAAAACCTCTCAACTAAATAAACCTCCTCTTTCTTGCTACAAACAAGCCTTTGCTTAAGTTCACAAAGAACCTTTGATACCTGAGATCTGTATGTATCAACAGCCTTCACCTTCTTTCTCTGAAGAGGATTTTCCTCCTCTCCAGGAACAAACTAATTTAAACACTCAGGTAAGAAGGATGCCATTCATTGAAACTCCTACTAGAGTTACTCCATAAGGACAACCATTAAAGATCACCTCGGATGAAGTAGTACTTAACTGGCAGACATCGAATGCTCTAGCCCAAAATAAGATTCTACAGAAAATAGAATCTAAAGCGGACAAATTTTATGTACAAGTACAAAAGGTAGAAGATAGACTTTACAGAAATACATAAGGATATGTATGAGCTGATGATTCGGTTACAAGCTCAAGCGGATGTGAAACACAAGGAGATTATGGGTATGATAGATCAAAAAGCTCATATGGAGGAAATCAGAAGAAATTCGGTAGAGATCCAAAGATTGAAGGATCAGGTGCATAGAATTGAAGCAGATCTATAGAGCGCTCAAGCCTCTAAAAAACCAACTTATGTAGATCCTTTTGACATTCCTTTGCCTCCATCTCAACCATACAAACCTCCTATCTTAAAAATACCCACCTTAGAAGAAAAAGAATACATGGGATTATCAATAGACCTCTTTCACAAAAAGCTCAAAGCTGGGAAATTCCCAGAACAATCTGATACTTCCATGAACACCACCACATCAACCGAATTAGTCCAAAAACCTAGCCAAAAGCCCAGAGATCTTTTAACTTCCAGTGTGATAAGCCTTGTTATGTCATATATGAAAAAAGCCACAACATTTATGCCTAATTGTAATATGCCAGTTGCTGAAACCTTACCATTCTCCTTAGATATAAAATATTCATCCTTGGAAACCCTTGATTGCTCTATGGAAGAAAGTTTAGATGATGATCTTATACTTGAACAATTCATGGCAGATCCTCCAGATCAACCGTATACTATTGATCCTCCTAATGAAATGGATGAAACTGATCCACATGCAGTTCCTCAATAGGATGCTCGAACAGCCTCCAATGGAAGTCCTTGGTTTTCCTTAGATGATGTCTCTCCAGCAGTGTACAGAGACAAATTTCAACAGTTTCGAGCATGGTTAGATACACAAATGAAGAAGCCAAAAGCAGTTATTCGAACAGTCCTAGAAGAATTTGCAGCCAGAATGATAGGGAGATTACAGGACTGGTATTTTGCGCTTGATGAATACTCGAGACTTAGAATGTTGCAGTCTCTGAGCCCAACAGAATTTCTAGGAATGTTATATACAAAATTTGGGAGAAAACTCCAAGAGGCATCAGACATTACCAGAAGAGAATTTTTAAATATGAAGTGTTGTTCTTTGTTAAAGAAAGATTTGGACTTTTATTATCAAAGAATGTCAAAGAAGTTTTATCAGCTATTAGGATGGGCAATCCCATATCTTAAAGAAGCATTTATCACTTCACTGCCTGAGATCCTTACGAATTCAATGCATCAAATTATGCGTTCAAAGGATAGGTCCATTAATGATTATTCCTTTGGTGAGATTTATTAGTTAATGATGCAAGGCTTTGAGAAGCTGTGCAATGAGCAAAAGGTGATTACACAAATGATGGATAGGCAGAAACAACCTTCGTTAAGAAAAGCTTGTAGGAGATCAGACCTTAAGATCAAATGTCCTAAAGAGGAGCATGACACTTGTGATTGCAAGATTAAGAAGAAAAAGCATTTCTTTAAAGTAAAATCTTCAGAGTCTCTAGGAGCAAAAAGAAGAAAGAAGAAATGGAGATTCTTTCGAAGGAAAAGATACAGGGACATCGAAAATCTAATCGTTGTTTCTTATGTGGACAAAGAGGACATTTCTCAAAAAATTGTGTTAATCGGAGAAAGCAGGCTTCAAAGATGATGCAGCAGATAGCGATTTCTACTTTTCTAGATCTTGAAGATGCAGATGTAGAATCACTGTTCTCAGTAGAAGATGAAGCTTCTATAGATACGGTATTTGTTGTTCAAGAAGTAGACTTTGATTCAAAAAATGAGTCTTGTATACCGTATCCTTGTCATGGAATGACTCCTGTATGGGCCCTACAGTCGACAATCCAATTAAGCTTCCTGTTATGGATTTTTCTTCATTGGAGGAAGCTCATCCAGTACCATTGGCTTTTGTTCGAATTTATCCAGAGAAGTTTTCTAAGCCCATTAAGGTAGTTACTTTTATTAATATAAGAGCCTACTTATCAATGATAAATCCTAAGGTGTTGCTTGATCATTCTTGGAAACCTCGTAAGAGGTATTTCTTGGCGGCAAATGGAGTAATATTTCATACCAGTTTGATAACCAAGAAGCCTATTACTGTTCAGTTTTTCCCTAGTTGTAAAATTCATTACTAGTTCCTTGGATCTGCTCTGCCTAACAAAGATGTGGTGATTGGATTCAATTTATATTGGAGATTGGCAAAATTAAGGATATTACCTACAGGTTTAAAATATAAAGGTTATTTTCAGCCTTATACAAAAAGTATCCTCTATGTTTCAAATGGAGTCTGTGCCTTCTTAAAGTCTAGATGAACTTGCTTCTATAGTTCAAAAATTAAAACTCCATTGTTGTGCTAAAAACCATACAAAGTTTTTCCTTAAAAATCCAAACCCTTTGTGGGAGAATTTGACCTTCTTCATAAACCTACCTTTCAAACTTAATGAAGACATAAACCCAACAAAAGCAACTCATCCGGGTATATCTCAAGAAGATTTGGCCTTAGCCTATAAAGAGTGTTATGAACTCTTGGTCCAAAACCTTATTGAACCAACCCAGTCAGATTGGGCTTTCTAGGCTTTCTATGTGAATAAAAGTTCAGAACAAACCTGTGGCAAAAAGTGACTTATCATTGACTACCAACCATTGAACTATTTCTTAAAAGATGATAAGTTCCCTTTACTTAAGATTCCTTCACTATTTGTTCATATGTCATAGGGAAAGATCTTTTCAAAGTTTGATCTAAAGGCAGGATTTTGGCAACTTGGCATAAAAGATGAAGATCGTGCCAAGACAGCTTTCTGTATTCCAAACAGACACTATTAATGGACGGTTATGCCCTTTGGTCTAAAAGTGGCGCCTTCTCTTTTCTAAAAGGCTATGATTCACATCTATAAGCCAATACTTTACATCACACTCATCTATATTGATGACGTGTTACTCTTTTCTAAAGACATGAAGTCCCATCAGCAACTACTTTCACAGTTTCTTGACTGTACTAAAAAGTATGGGATAATGCTTTCCTCGTTAAAGATGCACATAGCAAAGACCGAGATTGAATTTTTGGGCATGCATTTTGCAAATGGACAATATACTCCTGGTCCACATATTGGTGCTGAGCTGTTAAAGTTCCCAGACAAAGACTTTACACAAAAGCAAACACAGTAGTTTCTAGGGATAGCCAATTATCTTCGTGACTTTGTTCCCCACTACACTAAAGTAGCACGTCCTCTCCAACTTTTCTTAAAGAAAGATTCGCCACCATGGGGAGATGTTCAAACAAATGTTGTTAAATCCTTAAAAGAAATGATGCAGAATTTGCCACCTCTACAGATTCCTTCTATTGGGAAAAGAATCCTACAGACAGATGCTAGTGATAGCTATTGGGGAGCTATACTACTGGAAGAGATTGATGGAAAGAGAAAGATTTATGCATATGCAAGTGGTGCGTTCAAGCCATCAGAAGAGCATTATCACTCTACATTCAAGGAGATTTTAGCAGTCAAATACGGGATAAAGAAATTTGAATTTCATTTGGTGGGACATCATTTTCTAGTACTGATGGATTATTCGTCTTTTCCACGTATGCTAGAGTTCAAAGGAAAAGCTATACCTAATTTGCAATTATTGAGATGGAAGGACTAGTTTAGTAAATGCAACTTTGATGTACAACATATAAAAGGAAATGATAATCTCATTCCAGACTTACTCACTCAACTACCAAAATCAATATCCCTCATTGCTAAACCTCAAATTATTCTCTTCTTTATGATGGCTACATCTTCCAATTCTATTGAGGTATCTACTACAGTTTCCTCTTCATCGACAACTCAAGGACCTAGCTTTGGTCCTAGTTCCAGTCTCTTTGATGAGTCCTTTCTTAGGGCAGGACTTCCTTCAGAGATTAAAATTCCAACTACATATACAAAGATATGTAGAATTGCCATAGAACAATTGTTCGCCTATCAAGCTAACCTTATCCGATGCTATGGTCCAATTTTCATGGAAATTTTGGGTATTCACCCAGAATATCCTTTTCTTAAGGCATGCACTTTCCTGGACTATTCAACAGCAATTAGTGGTGGTTGGCGTTGGCCATAAGAATTCTTGACTTTCTTATGGTATTTCTGTCATCTGTATACCATCTGTATTGAAGTACATTCGTACCATCTATGGTCCTACCATACAGATATATCAGAAAAAAAGAGGTATAATTCGTATCTGGTAACATTTTTAGAATGGTTCCAACCATTAGACAGGTGGATTGCTTCTCTAAAGGCAAAATACCAAGACTGTTCTCCATTGACAGCTTTGAACAAAAGAATTCTATATACAATCCATTGTCCATGTTTTATGTCACCATCAGGAAATACTCCTCAAATTATGGAACACTTACATTTTTACAAAGAAATCCAATTTTCAATATGGAGTGATGCTAATGAACATTTTGAGGAATTTAGAGAGTTCCAAAGATACATGTGTGGCAAAAATAAGGTGGTTCCCAAGGAAATCTGGCCTTCAGCCTCTCAGGAAGCTCCATGGGATGTTCTTCCTTCTCAATATCATCAATCCTTGAGAATTCAAGTGAACAATGGGAAAAACTTCCCTATTATAGCTATTTAGTTGATGATACAACAGGCCGAAGATATAATCCATTGGGTTACTCTGAAGATCCATTGGATTTATCTTTATCATGGGAGTAAGACTGGGTAAATGAATAAGTGGCACAAAGACACTACGAAGAGGATTATGATAATATGAACCTCTCTCCTTCTCATGAACCTACCCGAAAGTAAAACAATTATTAGGTCCATTATGAGTATAGTGTGGGACCTTATGTCTATATTAGGTGGCTATCATGTATGTAAAAGTCACTTTAGTTAGTGAAGTGTCCTTTTTACTGTTTACTTTAGTAAGTAGGGTTTGCTTTTGTAAAGGATAAGATTCCTTCTTATCTGATCTCCTCTATATAAAGGATACCTCTCAGTTGTGTAAAAGAAGAAGAAAGAAGCTTGGAAGAAATAAAATTTCTCTTCTCTCAAATATGAGTTTCTAATTCTCTCTAACCTAAGGCTACCCTAACTACTATTCTCCATCTTCCTCATCTTTTCATAAGAGATTGGTTCTTACTATCTCTTTCATAAGTTCTATATTAAAATGATTGTGGAGCTAAAGATATTCAGAATAGTGCAGTAAGGTGACAGAGACGGTGGCATATTGAGGTGTGGAAGCCGTATTGGTGCCTGAGGTCATGAGTCACTCCAATGCTGACTGCTCCAATGTTGACTAAATGAACACTTTATGTCTGTTGCTGATCACAATCATACCTATATAAAGCTTATGTTCAGCAGTGGTACCAAAAGCCCAGACTGATGGATAGAGGCCCAAAGATCTCCTTATGCCTTAATCAAGTATCCAATCTACCATGCTCCGCCTGTTGCCACATGGCTCAGCAAGCGCATTACCGGCCCCACCAGCTTATCTTTCGCTAGGCAGAAACTCGGTATGGATGAGGATAGAACCCATGACCAGAGGACATAAGGGAGGCTCTAATACCAATTCTACCAAAAGCCCAGATTGATGGATAAAGGCCCAAAGATCTCCTTATGCCTTAATCAAGTATCCAATAACCCACACATACATATCATTCACCCCCTAAAAAGATGAAGAACTAGGCTCTAATACCACTACTGTACATAAGCTCTATATAGGTATGATTGTGATCAGCAACAGACATAAAGTCTTCATTCTGTCAACATTGGAGCAGTCAGCATTGGAGTGACTCATGACCTTAGGCGCCAATACGACTTCCACACCTCAATATGCCACCGTCTCTATCACCTTACTACACTATTCTGAATATCTTTAGCTCCACAATCCTTTTAGTATAGAACTTATGGAAAAGATAGTAAGAACCAATCTCTTATGAAAAAGATGAGGAAGATGAAGAATAGTAGTTAGGGTAGCCTTAGGTTAGAGAGAATTAGAAACTCATATTTGAGAGAAGAGAAATTTTATTTCTTCCAAGCTTCTTTCTTTTCTACACAACTGAGAGGTCTCCTTTATATAGAGGAGATCAGATAAGAAGGAATCTTATCCTTTACAAAAACAAATAGTAAAAGCAAACTCTACTTACTAAAGTAAACAGTACAATGGACACTTCACTAACTAAAGTGACTTTAACACACATAATAGCCACCTAATATAGACATAAGGTCCCACACTATACTCATAATGGACCTAATAATTGTTTTACTTTTGGATAGGTTTATGAGAAGGAGTGAGGTTCATATTATCATAATCCTCTTCGTAGTGTCTTTATGCCACTTGTTCATTTGCCCAGTCTTGCTTCCATGATAAAGATAAATCCAATGGATCTTGAGAGTAACCCAATGGATTATATCTTCGGCCTGTTGTATCATCAACTAAACAGCTATAATAGGGAAGTTTTCCCCATTCTTCACTTGAATTCTTCAAGGATTGATGATATTGAGAAGGAAGAACATCCCATGGAGCTTCTTGAGAGGCTGAAGGCCAGATTTCCTTAGGAACCACCTTATTCTTGCCACACATGTATCTTTGGAACTCTCTAAATTCCTCAAAATGTTCATTAGCATCACTCCACATTGAAAACTGGATTTCTTTGTAAAAATGTAAGTGTGCCATAATTTGAGGAGTATTTCCTGATGGTGACATAAAACATGGACGATGGACTGTATATAGAATTCTTTTGTTCAAAGCTGTAGATGGAGAACAGTCCTGGTATTTTGCCTTTAGAGAAGCAATCCACCTGTCTAATGGTTGGAACCATTCTAAAAATGTTACCAGATACGGATTATACCTCTTTTTTTCTGATATATCCGTAAGGTAGGACCATAGATGGTACGAACGTACTTCAATATAGATGGTATACAGATGACATAAATACCATAAGAAAGTCAGGAATTCTTGTGGCCAATGCCAACCACCACTAATTACTGTTGAATAGTCCAGGAAAGTGTATGCCTTAAGAAAAGGATATTCTAGATAAATACCCAGAATTTCCATGAAAATTGGATCGCAGCATCGGAGAAGGTTAGCTTGATAGGCGAATAATTATTCTGTGGCAATTCTACATATCTTTGTATATGTAGTTGGAATTTTAATCTGTGAAGGAAGTTCTGCCCTGATAAAGGACTCATCAAAGAGACTGGAACTAGGACCAAAGCTAGGTCCTTGAGTTGTCGATGAAGAGGAAACTGTAGTAGATACCTTAGTAGAACTGGAAGATGTAGCCATTATAAAGAAGGGAATAATTTGAGGTTTAGCAATGAGAGATATTGATTTTGGTGGTTGAGTGAGTAAGTCTGGAATGAGATTATCATTTCCTTTTATATGTTGTACATCAAAGTTGTATTTACTAAACCAGTCCTTTCATCTCAATAATTGCGGATTAGGTATAACTTTTCCTTTGAACTCTAGCATACGTGGAAAAGATGAACAATCCATCAGTACTAGAAAATAATGTCCCACCAAATGAAATTCAAATTTGTTTATCTCGTATTTGACTGCTAAAATCTCCTTGAATGTAGAGTGATAGTGCTCTTCTGATGGCTTGAACGTACCACTTGTATATGCACAAATCTTTCTCTTTCCATCAATCTCTTCTAGTAGTATAGCTCCCCAGTAGCTATCACTAGCATCTGTTTGTAGGATTCTTTTCCCAATAGAGAGAATCTGTAGAGGTGGCAAATTCTACATCATTTCTTTTAATGATTTACTAGCATTTGTTTGAACATCTCCCCATAGTGGCGAATCTTTCTTTAAGAAAAGTTGGAGAGGACGTGCTACTTTAGTGTAGTGGGGAACAAAGTCACGAAGATAATTGGCTATCCCTAGAAACTGTTGCGTTTGCTTTTGTGTAAAGTCTTTATCTAGGAACTTTAACAGCTTAGCACCAATATGTGGACTAGGACTATATTGTCCATTTGCAAAATGCATGCCTAAAAATTCAATCTCAGTCTTTGCTATGTGCATCTTTGACGAGGAAAGCATTATTCCATACTTTTTAGTACAGTCAAGAAATTGTGAAAGTAGTTGCTGATGGGACTTCATGTCTTTAGAAAAGAGTAACACATCATCAATATAGATGAGTGTGCTGTAAAGTATTGGCTCATAGATGAGAATCATAGCCTTTTGGAAAAGAAAAGGCGCCACCTTTAGACCAAAAGGCATAACTGTCCACTGATAGTGTCTGTTTGGAATACAGAAAGCTGTCTTGGCACGATCTTTGTCTTTTATGCCAAGTTGCCAAAATCCTGCCTTTTGATCAAACTTTGAAAAGATCTTTCCCTGTGACATATGAACAAACAGTGAAGGAATCTTAGGTAAAGGGAACCTATCATGTTTTAAGAAATAGTTCAATGATTGGTAGTCAATGACAAGTCTCTTTTTGCCACGAGTTTGTTTATTCACATAGAAAGCCTGACAGGCCCAATTTGACTGGGTTGGTTCAATAAGGTTTTGGGCCAAGAGTTTAGAACACTCTTTGTAGGCTAAGGCCAAATCTTTTGGAGACATACCCGGATGAGTTGTTTTTGTTGGGTTTATGTCTTCATTAAGTTTGAAAGGTAGGTTTATGAAGAAGGTCAGATTCTTCCACAAAGGGTTTGGATTTTTAAGGAGAAACTCTGTATGGTTTTTAGCACAACAATGGAGTTTTAATTTTTGAAGTATAGAAGCAAGTTCATCTGGACTTTGAGAAAGTACAGACTTCATTTAAAACAGAGAGGATACTTTTGTATAAGGCTGAAAATAACCATTATATTTTAAACCTGTAGGTAGTATCCTTAATTTTGCCAATCTCTAATATAAATTGAATCCAATCACCACATCTTTATTAAGTAGAGCAGATCCAAGGAACAGGTAATGAATTTGACAACCAGGGAAAAACTGAACAGTAATAGGCTTATTGGTTATCAAACTGGTATGAAATACTGCTCCATTTGCCGCCAAGAAATACCTCTTATGAGGTTTCCAATAATGATCAGACAATACCTTAGGATTTATCATTGATAAGTAGGCTCCTATATCAATAAAAGCAACGGCCTTAATGGGCTTAGAAAACTTCTCTAGATAAATCCGAACAAAAGCCAATGGTACTGGATGAGCTTCCTCCAATGAAGAAAAATCCATAATAGGAAGCTTAATTGGATTGTCGACTGTAAGGCCCATAACATGTGTCATTCCATGATAAGGATACGGTATACAAGACTCATCTTCTGAATCAGAGTCTACTTCTTGAATAGCAAATACCGTATCTGGAGAAGATTCGTCTTCTACTGAGAACAGTGATTCTACATCTACATCTTCAAGATCTAGAAAAGTAGAAATCATTATCTGCTGCATCATCTTTGAAGCCTGCTTTCTCCGATTAGGATAATTTTTTGAGAAATGTCCTCTTTGCCCATATAAGAAACAACATTTGGATTTTCGATGTCCCCTGTATCTTTTCCTTCGAAAGAATCTCCATTTCTTCTTTCTTCTTTCCACTCCAGGAGACTCTGAAGATTTTACTTTAAAGAAATGCTTTTTCTTCTTAATCTTGCAGTCACAAGTGCCATGCTCCTCTTTAGGACATTTGATCTTAAGGTCTGATCTCCTGCAAGCTTTTCTTAACGAAGGTTGTTTATGCCTGTCCATCATTTGTGTAATCACCTTTTGCTCATTGCACAGCTTCTCAAAGCCTTGCATCATTAACTGATAAATCTCACAAAAGGAATAATCATTAATGGACCGATCCTTTGAACGCATAATTTGATGCATTGAATTCATAAGGATCTCAGGCAGTGAAGTGATAAATGCTTCTTTAAGATCTAGACTTGCCCATCCTGATAGCTGATAAAACTTCTTTGACATTCTTTGATAATGAAAGTCCAAATCTTTCTTTAACAAAAAACAACACTACATATTAAAAAATTCTCTTCTGGTAATGTCTGAAGCCTTCTGAGGTTTTCCCCTAAATTATGTGTATAACATTCCTAGAAATTCTATTGGACTCGAAGATTGCAACATTTTAAGTCTCGAGTATTTATCAAGCGCAGAATGCCAGTCCTATAATCTCCCTATCATTCTGGCTGCAAATTCTTCTAGGACTGTTCGAATAACTGCTCCTGGCTTCTTCATTTGTGTATCTAACCATGCTCGAAACTGTTGAAATTTGTCTCTGTACACTGCTGGAGAGACATCAACTAAGGAAAACCAAAGACCTCCATTGGAGGCTATTCGAGCATCCTGTTAAGGAACTGCTGCATATGGATCAGTTTCATCCATTTCATCAGGAGGATCAACAGGATACGGTTGATCTGGAGGATCTACCATGAATTGTTTAGGTACAAGATCATCATCTAAACTTTCTTCAACAGAGCAATCAAGGGTTTCCAAGGATGAGGATTATGTATCTGAGGAGAATGGTGAGGTTTCAGCAACTGCCATATTACAATTAGGCATAGATGCTATGGCTTTTTCCAGATATGACATAACAGGGTTTATCATACTGGAAGTTGGAGGATCTCTGGGCTTTTGGCTAGGTTTTTGGACTGATTCGATTGATATGGTGGTGTTCATGGAAGTATTAGATTGTTCTAGGAATTTCCCAGCTTTGAGCTTTTTGTGAAAGAGGTCTACTGATAATCCCATGTATTCTTGTTCTTCTAAGGTGGGTATTTTTAAGACAGGAGGTTTGTATGGTTGAGATGGAGGCAAAGGAATGTCAAAAGTATCTACGTAAGTTGGTTTTTTAGAGGCTTGAGCGCTCTATAGATCTGCTTCAATTCTATGCACCTGATCCTTCAATCTTTGGATCTCCACCGACTTTCTTCTGATTTCCTCCATATGAACTTTTTGATCTATCATACCTATAATCTCCTTGTATGTCACATCCACCTGAGCTTGTAACCGAATCATCAGCTCATACATATCCTTTTGTGTTTCTGTAAGTCTTTCTTCTACTTTTTGTACTTGTTCAGAAACTTTGTTCACTTTAGATTCTATTTTTTGTAGAATCTTATTCTGGGCCAGAGCATTTGATGTCTGCCAGTTAAGTATCGCTTCACCCGAGGTGATCTTTAATGGTTGTCCTTGTGGAGTAACTCCAGTAGGAGTTTGAATGAATGGCATCCTTCTTACCTGAGTGTTTAAATTAGTTTGTTCCTGGAGAGGAGGAAAATCCTCTTCAGAGAAAAAAGGTGAAGGTTGTTGATACATACATATCTCAGGTATCAAAGGTTCTTTGTGAACTTGAGCAAGGGCTTGTTTGTAGCAAGAAATAGGAGGTTTATTTAGTTGAGAGGTTTTATAAGGAGCTGGAGAATGAGTTATAGTTTTCTAGCCATAGTTAACTAGATAATCGTATTTTTCAGAAGGTTCTCCTAGCAAACCCACTGAAGGTTCTCCATCTTCGTATTTCCTTCTCAACTTTCTTTTTGAACACCCTTTTCCTTTCTTCCTCTTTTCTTTTTTTTTGTCTTCTTCCAGTCTATCATAGAAACACTGGTCACAATCACATCTACCCCAAAAAGTAGTGACCATCCCTTTTAAAGGGATATATCAGTTTTCCATCCGTCTCAAAGTATTCAACTGGAATGTTTACCTCTGGTTCATAAGGACACATCATCATCTATGTTGTAAACATCACACCATCCCCAAAAGGAAGTACAGGTCTTTCAAATCTCATTTCAATTGTTCCATCCGTCAACCTGTAGTATACTGGCTCTGTGGACTGGATTGGCTGTTGTTCTTGGTGCATCTTCTCATAGCTCGTTACCCATGCTTCTGGCAATAGCTTTAACAACTCATCCCTAGTAATTTGTCTGGGGACATGAATACAGGTCAGGACTTTATTGGTCTCTGCTAAGATTAACAGAGATTCATCACTATGAGGCAGAGAAAGATCTATAGAGTGATTTTGTATTCTATAAATCATTTGAAAGTGAAGCGTTGCTGATGTTGCAAAAGTGACTTGAGGAGCTCCCACTATCTGGATCTGGACCTGGAGACTATGCAGGATATTTGGATCCTTCAACGCCATATTGTAATTAGGATAGAAGGTGAACATAATTGTTCCTGCATTTAACGAAGTTTCCACAGTACCTATGACAGCATGCTGGTACTGAAGATATCTCCGATCCAACAAGGCAATACTTGCAAAGACAGGAAGGCCTTTTCTGCCATGATAACTAATCGCCAGGCGAATAGCACCAAAATGCATATGAGTATACCCTTGAGTAATCCATTGCTGGATGAACTCAGGAGGTATCTCTAAGTTGATGAACTGTTCTAAGCTAGTAGCTTGTATTGGACATTGATCAAAGCTAGAGGCTTGTACATACTCCTTTACAGACTTACAGAAGGTTTGATAAGAGATCTTATGGTACGGGTAAGGCTGGATTTGTTTCTTTAGAAGGCATCATAAGGGTTTAAGAAGGGTAGGCTAGTTTCTTGTATCTTTTTATCATTTGATGTCAAAGAAGTTTTATCAGCTATCAGGATGGGCAAGTCCAGATCTTAAAGAAGCATTGGTGTGTTCAAGCCATCAGAAGAGCACTATCACTCTACATTCAAGGAGATTTTAGCAGTCAAAGCCCTCTTCTTGGGCTATATAACCCTTCTTCATGGATGTACAACCTAATTTTCCTGTAATATAACAATATTTTTTTCTTTGTTCCTTTAGATTTCTCTCTTTTTAAGGGATTTGTTATGATGCTTTTATGACTCCAATGATAGGATGAGGTTCAATGGCTTAGGATCCCTATTCACCTTAAAAGTGGAGTTTTATTAGTTTTCTAAATGACTTCCTTTGTTACTTTTATCTAAAATCTTTCGCGTTCCTTTGTCCCTTTGAACTTAAGATTAGGTTTTTGTTATATTTCTAACACTGAGAGGCAATGTTCAAGTGACGAACTCGAGATTCCTTGGACTTGAAAACCTTTTTAGTATTAGTGTTCATGTATTAGTTATGTGAATTATGCTTTAGTTCTTCCATTTCTCCTTTTGGTTTGGCATCCTAATTTATGTAATAGTTAGTTATACCATCAATTTTTTAGCTTTTTGGAAGGAGTATGAGAGAAGGTTTATCAACCATAAGATCTCACTTGAGGTGAATCTTTGGCCGATGTCATCCATTGTCCCCCTAAATGCCTTATATTATATGTTCATCTTTCCATTTGTTCATTACCAACACATTTTCTTTATGTTTTACATTCTATTTTATGATGTTTGAATGTGTCATCATGGACTTAGAATGAGTGTTAGGATAACTTGACTTTGGAGATATGGTAAGATGATCACTATGAACTTTGTTTGTCCTTCTTGGTTTATTTTAAGTTTTTCTTTAGTTACTTCTCATATTAACTCATTGCTAACTTGTTTCTTCCTTTAGGTGTAAGTGTGACTAATTGGAGTTAGATCATGAACTTGTCCTTAATAATTTTCCATATGGATTATGCAATTATTCATGGTTACATTTTATGTGAATGGATGATAATGCATGTTAAAGCACTATGCCATGTCATATGACCCATTCTTCATTATGGATGATCGTGTGTGTAAATTGATGATAATGCATGTTAAGACCTTATAACATGATGCATGCCCTTTCCCCTTTTGAGTTGATGACTTGATTCATTGGAATGGATCATGCTTAGACATATGTTTCGGGTGATATTTGGACTAATTACTAGCTTAGCTAAGATATTATAGTTGAACCAAATATACTTGAATGTCATATCTTAATATTTAGGCAGCTTAGGGTTACTTAACCTCTTCCCCAAGTCATACCCAATTTTTTAAACCTGATCTCTAATGAGGTGAAGACAAAAATGGGCCTTTTAATTGACTTAGATTAGGTTTAAATTTTCTTCTCCAAATTCTTATGTCGATCAAAGTCGGGTGTTGACTCTATATTTCCTAAGTACAGTACTAATGTATCATCTCGTTTAAGTCCCCCAATGACCACCATTTGGACCTAAGGCCTTGAACTTGTGTAAGGCCTAAAAGATCCTATAATGATCGAAGCACGTGCCATATTCAAGGGTCATTACCAATGTAAAGACTCTCGTCCTCTCAATCTCCCAATGGTCAATAAAAGGATAGAGTTGCAAGCAAGATTTCACTCATTTAGGCACAACCGCGAAACCATTGAGGCACTCATAATGGCAACTCCACTAGGGACCATTGGTAAGTATAACTGAGTAGCGAAGGAAAGGATTAGGGTATATGAGTAGTGGCATTAATAGGATAGAGGCATTGAGTGAGAAAATTGGACGATCTAGTGTGTTAGCATTAAAAGCAGAAATTATGCATTTAATTAATGTCCAAATATGTAAAATGTAAATTATTCATGTCAAGCATAACGTCAAATGGAAATACATTTACATAATTAAAGTGAATTATTGATACATGTTTTAAACTATATATAAAACAATATTTTCCATAAAAATCATTGTCTACTATTCACTAGCGTGATGCCCATAAATCTAATAGTCAAGTAACCATGCCATGTAGCCTGTGTCATCATTAAGCTAAGGGTCTATACCAGTGTAGAAATCATAACTGTGGTAGCTAATCCAAGTAGCCACAACCCTAACTCCATCAAAGGAGGAGTGAACAAGACCTCAAACTGGAGATCATATGAGCTGGGTTATAAAAAGTGTCGAAAGCTAATGTAGGAAGGATGATACAATCCCCATAAGACCTCGGGGTAACACGCGATAGGTTCCATCATAGGTAGCTCCAATAGATGTCAATGGTGGTGATGTTAGATATCTACTCGCCCATTTGGCTATAGTAATAGCTGGCCTTAACAATCAGTGATTTGAATGAAGTTATGGGTAGTAAAGCCTCACATATTTGGTGGGGATAACCAATAGTCCTAATATCTCTTGTAGCCATATCTAAAAAAAAAAAAAGAAAAAAAAAAGAGAAGAAGAAGAAGAAGAAATAATAATAAGAAAATAAAAATAGAAATATACTAGATAGGTTAAAAACCTAAAAGGAAGCCCTAAGCAAAATTGTGTGACCTACTAGATTGAAAATTCGTAAGGGCAGTCCAGATAAAACTTAGGGAAATAAGAAAAAATAGAAAATAAAAGAGAAAAAATGAAGAAAGGAAAAAGAAGGAAAATGGTTGCAAGAAGAACTTTTACTTGTAGCAACTACGGGCTCCTCATAAAAAAGTCACTGATACCCAAAGCCACTCTATCTGGTTACATGATGGTTTCACCCAAAATCATTGGAATAGGGGGTCCTCCCCTACTTAACTCCCTCTAAGAGTGGCAAAATCTACATATCGATCTCCCTATCATCCCTCCTCAACAAATACTCATCCATCATGATGGCTACTATAATATGAGCCTCAACTAATCAAGCATGCCCCTAGGAGGGGAAAAGAGTGGTGAAAGTATCTATAAGGATATTCTCCTCGCCCAGTGTGTATCTAGGTACCTCCACATAACGTAAGTCAAACAACTTTACCATCTTCCTAACATGTGGATAATCTAGTTAAGGTAGTGCAATTCGATCTGCGACTGTGATGCGATAGTTAAGAATCATGCCAAACTCCTATAGCAAAGGACATTTCTTTGTATCCCCAAAATGAAAAGTATGAGTAATGAAATCCTATATGTCACAAGTAACCCGTAAAAAGTGTGTGTCGAGATGGACAGAAGAGAGGAAGTGGAGAGTAGAAAGAATCACCCATGGTAGAATGGACCAAATGTAGAGCGAAAAACACCTTTATAAAAGTCTTTGACATGGTTTAGGAAGTTGAAGATAGCAAATAGAAGGTGCAAGATTGAAACATGCTTTTACAGCAATGGGATAGGCTCATAAGATGTACAACCCTAAATAAGGTTGTACAGCCTCTAAGAAGGGTTGTACAACCCTCTAGCTTGGTTATGCAGCCTTTATTCACTAAAAGCATATTGCACAGTCTCATTTTGATTTCTAAGACAACAACAACTTGGGCACTTATTCTGTAAGGCATATGTGTTGAAGAAGCAACAATGCTTGTTTAAGATACACAATCAGGGAATGAAATTCAGATTTTTGTATTGGCAAATAAGATACTAATGATCGATAAAAAATGAAGGCAATTTCACATTAGTTTACCCTAATATATCCTAAGCAAACATATACAAAAAATATAGAGGGGTCTTTCAAATCATCTAATAAACTATACAACTATGCTAATATATGCTAGATTTACTATACAGGAATGACAAAAAATAAGAAAAGAAGTCTTAAGTAACTAATAAGGGGCAAGAGTCTCAAAGGCTCAGCTACCTCCGCTTCTAAAAGGGGTCACCTCATAATCCTCAGCCTCACCATTTGTATCCATGTATTTGTGCTCTCTAGCTTCTTAGGCTAGGCGCTCCATCTTTATACTAACCTATAGAGAATGTGTCAGTTATGTCACAACCCTCTTTAGGGTGGTGATTAGATCAACCATAGCCTCTACCTGGACACAAGGAATCTATAAAAAATGAAAAGGAAAATGTTCTAAAAAGTACAGTTTATAATGCAATCAAGACATAATAAATGCAAAGAAACAAGGAACTTACATGGGTGGTCTTAGTTGGCTCAAAAGCACAAATAGGCTAAGTGATCTACAGTGACTTCATTGACCCAGTCAATAAAGCCATATAAGACTCCACTATGTTGTTTGGCATGAAGGCCAAAACACTCACCACAATAGGCTTCATGCCTCATAGAGTAAATTTATATGCCTATTTACGATCTCGAACAACAGTAGAACCGAGCCTAGAAGC
The DNA here is from genome assembly GCA_949677035.1 of Omphalea diandra. Lineage (NCBI taxonomy): Eukaryota > Viridiplantae > Streptophyta > Magnoliopsida > Malpighiales > Euphorbiaceae > Omphalea > Omphalea diandra. Next base: position 39,527 of record CATIWR010390708.1, read on the forward strand.
AGAAGCACAAGGTCTCCATATTGCCTTGATAATGGTGCCTTGACCAGTGTGTTGTAGGGCAATCCCCTCATCAGGCACATAGTAAGGAAGCGCACAGATAGCTGCCTCAATTAGAGGAAAGCTCCCTATGAGCGCACCAATCATCTAAGATTTGTAAGGGACTCCTACAGAAGATAGTTACTCCCTTGGTATGTACCGTAAAGCTGCAGCAAAATTCACACTTGCCTAATCCCTCGCCCAAACAAATTAGTGGGCAGATATTGTGGAATGGGTCGCTCATCTCAGCCATTGCATTAGCGAAAGATGCACACTCCTAGATACCATTCCTGAATGGAGTGCCCCACTATCAATCGGTGATTGCAAGAGATGACCTCAACACCATGTCTAGTGCACATGTCGTCATAAGACCTCTCTAGTCGAGGCACAACAGCCATAAAGACTCAAAATCACTAGAAGTATAATATAGGGCAATGCAATAATTAATCATGACTAACATAATGGTATAAGTGTAGGATGAATGCCTAGTCCAGAGTGATAATGTTCAGGCAAGTGTGCTTGGTATTTATAGGAGAATCCTTGTAGCTCATTATGCTCCACAATGCAAAATGAGGGTATCTGTCCTCTACCTCGTCCGTGGGATAACAACTCATACCTATCAATGACAAATAATATGAGATATAAAACCATGAAATGAGACTACAAAACAAATGATGTTGGACTAGGCTGGTTAAACCTATGTCAAAACCTTCTTTTGATATTGACAACATAGATTTGAAGGTACTAATCATCTTATCTAAGTGTTGTGATGACAAAAATAAAGTTAGAATAACATTGAAAGTTGAATGGAGAAGAAAACCAAAGTTGGTTCATGAGTTGTGACCACTACCTTCAAGTCTCAACCACTACAAAGGCAAATCTTGAAGAAATTTTGGACAGTTGATTTCATGGTGTTCGTTATGGAGAACATCATGATCGCAATAATTAAAACTCCATTGATTCACTCTAGCCATCCAATCAAACATTGCCACATGTTTATAGAGTTGTTTATAAATTCAAGTGTTTCGACTGCGACACTCATATAGAGATCGTGATAAATTTTCTGAGACCAATAGTCTAGTTCACATTTTAAAAGTCTCGAACGCTACCCATGTCATGGTTGTTTCCTCGATATAGTGACCAAAATATTGAAGCACAAAATAGAGTTCCAAGATAGTCTTATGAAGATATAATTTTATGTTGACATATGTACTAGCCATTAGACAAAGATAAAGATGTCGACCGTGAAATGGAAAATTTGAGAGAGAGACATTAGTCACGACCAGGACATGTGTCTGACGAGTATAAAATGCTAGATTTTGCCAACAACCATTAGAGATTATGAAATAGTTTTGTCTCTAATGTCTCTTTGGTGTGAGTAACCTACAAACAGTCCACTAAATAGACATAAATGCATGAGAATATCATTTACTAAGGAAAAACTCTTGCAAATTTGTTTCTTACATTTCTCTCTCTTCATTAGTCTTTATTACTAACTTTTAAAAAGTTTAATGTGAGCTTTAAACACCCTTTAGAATTGGGTTTGAGAGTGAGCTATAGAAAACTCTTGTTTAGGTTGAGTGTTAGCCTTGTGAAACATTAATGTGGTTGTGTGTAAGCCTTTGTAAAAACACAAGTTATAAAGTTAGGTGCAAGCTTTAAAACACCATTAAACATTAGTGAATCATCTAATTAGAAGAACTGGGGAGTATATGTAGGGTTGATTAACACCTGAACCATTATAAATCTTAATGTGTTTTATTCTTATTCTACTTTTTCTCTTTCTTGCTTAACAAACCTTCCTTGTAAATTTTAAAATTTTCATTAATTCAACCTCTTTCTTAGTGCATAAGGGTTAATAAAAGACAAAAGAGACAAATAATACTCATAATGAGGACCTTCCGACCACTGCACATGTAGCTTTGGCCTTAGGAGCATTGATCAAGGTAATGATAAGGGTACGCTAGCACCACGGACCCCTAGTTAAAGCAATGGAATAAGCTCAAGTCCTTTAGCATAGGCACTAGCCATAGCTTCGCTACCCTAGAAGCATTCGAAAACACAAAACCTGATAAGGCATATAATAAGTAGCAATGTGCATGTTGATCGACCACCTCATTAAGACTATCATTAGTAACAATGAGTGCGCTAGTCTGAATGCTCAACCTTGTCATAGTCTTACTCCCCCTTAATAGGGGAACACAACTAAGAATCCTCTATAGATAATCTCTCTAAAGAACTGGATAGTGTATGCCAGATTTAATGGGTAAAGGAATGCTCGCAAACCTCAACCGAGTAAAAATGGTGAAGTCTCCGAGAGTGATCATAATCTCACCAATCAAGGGTAGTGGAAAGTATGGTTTGTGTCTATCCATCACTCCATTAGTGTGTGCACCATCGGCAGATCAATCCTCAACATCTCATTGGAAAGCATTCATAAAGAGGTCTAGATCTCGGTCCCCTCTAAATAAGCTAGGACTCAAGGGTATAATGTATGACCACACGCCCCAAGAGGACTCATACAACCCCCTCTTTTCTAGAAGGAGACAGTCCCTTACAAAGAGAAAAGAAGGATATAATAGTTATATATATATATATATATACATATATATATATATTGCCTAGTTATTGCAACTCAAAGATGATAGGGTACTGAATCCTAGTCACTGGGTTTCATCCTTAAAAGAATTAGGGACAAAATTCAGTAAGACATACAAATTCATAGAATGATGGATTTAGGTCGTCAAATAAAGCTTAAGACGTGCAAACCAAGGCAAACAACTAGACTCACTGACAAAGAATAAATCTCACTAAAATAAAAAAGTAGTTGTCCTAAAGATTGTTTTTGAATATTTTAAGCTAACCTAATGTTTATAGATAAGAAGTAAAATCAAGGGCAGTACCTAAAACCTATTGTGGTTAAGTCTACAAAAAATCAAATAAACATGGAAAAAGAAGGAAAAGGACACTTACTGCTCTGAAGACAACTCCTGTAATTTGACGATATAGATTATAAACTGTAAGGCAGTCACGAACTAGAGGTAGCTGGGTGGAATCATCTTTACAGTCACATTCTTCAATAAGCTCACCCACCCGAACCCCCATTGGGATCTCAATTGGTCTAAGGCATCGAGAGTTGGGAAGTCCTCGTCAAGAAATTCCTTGTAAACAGTGAACATCTCATCATCGTGAAACTCGATCATGTCGGTTAGCTAAATGAGCTAAGGTAGCCTAAGAGATATGTCTAAAGCCTAGATAGAGAAAACTTAAAAAGGGAAGAAGAATGATGTGAATGAAGACAAGTCACTTTGGAAGCCTTTTATTATGGCCCTTGGGGCTATACAGCCTAGGGCAGGCTGTATAGCCTTACTAGGCCGAGCTAGCCTATTACGTCGAGCTGGACTGGCTCCCTAATTAGCCCTAAAATGCTCAATTACATCTAAGTTACCAAAATGCCCCTAGTTGTCTAAAAAACCCTAAGGTGATTCATTTATCAAAATACCTTTATTCCTTTTGGAGAACCTTAAGAATACCCCAAGTTTCCTTATTCAAGACTAAACACCAAGATGTCCATCAACAACAACAGAAGCATTTTAAAGAAAAATCTCTCTCCTAGAAATAATAAAGCCCAAGGAAGCACTTTCTACAACATCTAGGCCTAAGGCTCATTAACTTTAAATAAGGACAAACTCCATAATAACCATAAGAGCTACAAGATTATGGATTCAATTTTAGGAATCCTAAAGGGGACCAAATGACACAAAGGCCACCCAAGGGGCATCCCTAAACTAGAATCACAAGTCAAAAGTACCAATGCACTTATAAGGTGAAACTTAACCTTGGTACTTGCTAAAGAGCTGCCAAGAAGTTCAATAACTGCTTGAAGCTACTGAAGAATGATCAATCCCAGTACTTAGTAAAAGGTTATTGGAAGGGGAAACCTAACCTTAGTACTTTCTAGAAAGCTACCAAAAAGTTCAGTTCGTACTTAAGAATTGTTAAAGAACAACTAACTCCAATACTTGCTAGTGGGATGCTAGAAGAAGAAACTTATCGTTGGTACTTTCCAGAAGGCTGCCAAGAAGCTTAGTACATGCTCGAGGAGCTACTAAGGAAATTGTATCCTTAGGTATCCTTATTAATGTTTATATTATATACTTTGTTTTATTGTGACTTGATCAACTGTCATTTCTCAAATGCTATTTTTTAAGCTCCATAGAGTAAGAGGGAAACTGTAAGCATCAAATTTTAGACCTCAGGATATGAAGCCCGGTGATGAAATCACTGAACGAAATCCCCATAATGAAAAAGGGAATTTCCTAAATGAAGGGATGAAAGGCCCTAAGAAACCTTAGAAAAGCCAAAGACCAAGCCCAAACCTAGCCTTGGGCTACCACTAGGCTTTATGGTTTATATAGCCCATCAAGTAAGGTTGTACAACCTTACTTAAGGCTATACAACCTTCCTTAAACCCTAATCTAGAAAATATTCTAGAAATGGTCCCCCTTTAAATCTTAAGGTTGCACAGCCCTGGCAGAGGAATACACAACCCACTATTGGTTGTACAACCCATGTGTAAACCTTAATTCTAAAAGATTCATCTTTATCTATATGATTAGTCATGTCCATGGTATAACTAAAACCTTTTCTAGCCCTGTGCACTCATCTCACACCAATAAACACACCTTTATTTGAAGAGGGGGGAGAGGCTTGGAATCCTTAAATTTATTCTTTATAAATCGCCACTCAAGAACCCCCTAAACAGAGACAACATAAAACCCAACCTCACCCCACCCTCTCCAAGGTAAAATTAGGAATTTAGCTTTACATTTGTGCATCATCCTAAGCATTTTTGAAGGATATTGAATTTGTTACATGCTTTTAAGGGCAAGGACACCACTAAGACATACCCAGGATCCCTCTCATCCTTTCCCCTTTCTTCTCTTTTTTTTATTACGGAAACTTAGGAAATCAAGGTTTGTATAGCCTTCCTAGTAAGCTATACAGTTGTCTTCCTATACTTTTCAACCCTTTCTCCATGGTTGTGCAAACCAGTTTTCCTGCAACACAATAAAATTTTTCTTTGTTTTTCAAATTTCTCTATTTTTAAGGTTCCTTTTATGATGTTTTATGACTCTAATGATATAATAGGGTACGGTTCAATGGCTTAGGACCCTTATTTCACCTCATAAGTGGAGTTTTGTTGGTTTTCTAAATGACTTCTCTTGCTACTTTTACCTAAAATGCTTTTACGTTCCTTTGTCCCTTTAAACTTAAGATAAGGTTTTGGCTCTATTTCGAACACTGAGAGGCAATATTCAAGTGAGGAATTTGAGATTCCTTTGACCTTGAAAACCTTCTTAATGTTGGGTTCATGTACTAGTTATATGAATAACACTTTAATTCTTCAATTTTGGTTTGGAATCCTAATTATGTAATAGTTATTTGTGCCATCAATTTGTTAGCTATTTGTGAGCAATACAAAGGAGGGTTCATCAACCCTAAGATCTCACATGAGGCAAATCTTTGCTAATGTCCCACCAAATGCCTTGCATTATGTGTTCATCTTTCCATTTGTTCATCATCCATGCACTTTCTTATGTTTTACATTATATTTTATGATGTCTGAATGTGTCATCATCGACTTAGAATGAGTGTTAAGATACCTTGACTTTGGAGATATGGTAAGATGATTATTATGGACTTTATTTGTCTTTCTTGGTTTATTTTGAGCTTTTCTTTGGTTATTTCTTATGTTAACTCATTGCTAATTTATTTCTTCCTATAGGTGTAGGTGTGATTAATTAGAGTTGGACCATCAACTTGATCTTAACCACTTTTCGATATGGATTATGCAATTATGCATGGTTACATTTAATGTGAATGGATGATAATGCATGTTAAAACCCTCTGCTATGTCACATGACCCTTTCCCTATTATGGATGAAATTATGTGTGAATGGATGATAAAGCATGTTAAGACCCTATGCCATGATGCATGACCCCTCTCTGCTTTTGAGTTGATAACTTGATTTGTTGGAATAAATCATGCTTAGATGTATGTTTATACGTAATAATTGGACTAATTAATAGCTTGGCTAAGATACTAAAGGTGAACCAAAATGTTTGAAGGTCGAATCCTAATATTTGGGCAACTTAGGGGTGCCTAACTTTTTCTCTAAGTCATATCCAATTTTCAAACTCGATCTGTAATGGGGTCAAGATGAAATGGGCCTTCTAATTGAGTTAGATTAGGTTCAAATTTTACCTTCCCTATATCTTATCCCAGCCAAAGTCAGTTGATGACTATATTTCATAGGACATAGTACCAATGTATTGTCCAGTTTCAGTCGCCCAATGACCATCATTTGGAACTAAAGCTTTAAACTTGCACAAGGCCTAAAGTATCCTCTGATGATCCAAACATGTGCCACATTTAGGGGTCATTACCAATGTAGAGACATTCGTCTCCTCGATCCCTTGATGGTCAATAAAAGGATAGAGTTGTAAGAATGATTCCACTCATTTAAGCATAGTCGCTAAACCATCGAGGAGCTCACACCATCCTTTCTCTCCCTTGTTGAAGAAATGGATTATAATAAGGTTATAAAGACACCTCCTTATCTTTTGCATTCTTATCAATTGGTGATAGAACTATTCCCTTTATGATCACGTATATTTTGAAGAATAAAATGCGTCTTGTGTTATAATCTTTGATGAATTGAATAAGAATAAGAAAATATGTTAAGAAAAAGAAAGATGTATATGGGTGGGTTCATCATTGATTTAAGGGATTTTGTCCGACGCATTGCTTATATCCAATATTAATGAATGACAACCACAAACCTAAGGTAAAACTTAAGTGAAGCTAGCGCTAAGGGTCAAGCTACAAGACCTTAAAATAGTGCTCTTAAGAGACAACTCGAGTTTTATCTATTCTTTTAAAATTTATGAACTTTTATTTGTTTTACTAGTTTTTATTTTAATTCTAAAATAAAGTTGTCCATTTTTTAAAGGTTATTATGGATAAGATGGAAAGAAAATATAGATGACAAAAGTGATTTAGCTTAGTCAATTTTGTTCAATTATATTTCCCTTGCATTTTATTATTTCTTTTAGTTAGTTATGTTTTGTTTTTCACTTATCTTGGATTAGCTACTTAATTTTTTTTAGTTTTATCAAGTGTTTATGAGAATGTAGGCTAAAACCATAAAAAGGATTTTGATGCAATCAACTTCCATTCAGACAAGAGAGGAGTATTTCTTTATGTACAACCTTTTCCATCTTTTGTGTTATAAAATGCATGTCATTAAGACCAATGCCATATTTAGGTGTAGGGGAGGATTGTGATATTGAGTTTAGACCTATATTCTACTTGCACTTATGCGCAAGGCTTAAATGGACCAAATCTTTTGTGATTTTTGCAAAGGATATGTAACTTTGGTAAGTTTTATTTGGTAATCACTATGAGTTACTATAAAAGTGATGCCATTCTTAGGTTGAATTTGAGATAAATGAATTTTGAGTTAGTTGGAAAATTGGGTAGTGTAACTTATCAATTTAGCATATTTAGAATGCAATGAGATTGAATTTTTCATTTATGTGGAAATAAGCAATGTGCCTAGCTATGAATATAGATATAATTGTTTGACCTTAAATAAAAAATAAATTGCTATTATGTTTTGTTAGTCAGCAATGTTGGATTAGTTTAGAAGATATGATTTAGGAATTATCAAAATAAAGTTTGAAGAAAAATAACTACTCCATTATTTTTGGGATGCTTACTAACACGGATCTTTATGATCGTTATCAATTTCCACATAAAATGGCAAACTAAAAGCGTGAGTATGCAAAACATTTTGGATGAAGTTATATGCTGAGTAACCAGGTGCATTCATCACCAATGTTTGTATTTACATAAAAAGACAGATTAACTCTTCCAAAAAAAAAAAGAAAAAAGTGTTAAAAAGAAAGATTTGTCCTAATGATCTCATGCACTTAAAGCTACCCTTTATATTGTTAATTAATGAAGAAAATGGTGATCTAACATGTTTTACATCATGATTATACCTGCTGATGGTTTAGTTAGAAGAGTTATATGTGTAAAATATGGCCTTATTGTCTCTAACTTTTCATGAATAAGTGAGATTGCTTTTCAAGTTAGTAATCTAATCTGGGTTTTTTTTACTTAAATAAGGTCAAGTTTGGTACATCTTTTTTAGTACTTAAGTGATTACTATTGTAAATATGATGAAGCTATACATTTTTTGTAAAAATTATGAAAATTTTGGCTATTTACTCTTTCTTACTTGAGGATAAGTAATAGTTCAAGTATGAGGGTATTTGTTATGCTTAATTTGTGCATAGATATTTAGCAAGATTTAGGCTTAAATTAATGACAATCTATGTTTAAATTAAGTTATTTTGAGTTAAATCATATTATTCCTCACATTTGGATGTTTTCTATGTGTTTTAACAAGTTTAGAGCGGATTAGGATCGAACCTAGCATGGATAATGACTTCATGGACCAAGTTGGACATTTGGATGAATAAAGGAATGGAGTTGTTGTCATAGCGGCCTGTATGCATTGGGGCTTATCTTCTGGCCTATATTTTAGCTCTTTTTGAGGAGTATCTAAAGGAAACTTCTAGGTCTCGTAAATAGAGGTTAAAAAAAGCAAAAAGAAGAGTTTATGAAAAGAAAATGAAGAAAGACATGCATTAAAGTAAGATCAGGTGCAAAAGTTCAAAAGATTCATTAGATCAAGGAAGAAGAATTGGAGAAGATTTATAAAGACCAATGAGAGATTTCATCTTTCCTTATATTATTTCTTCTTTCCTTTGTTAAGATGATGATGTTGCTTTTGGATTTATCTTGTTTTACAAGTATGTTAGGCTAAATCTTTTGATTTAGGACCTTGATGTAGCCATGGACATTAATTAATTGATTTATGATTTCAATGACTATGTTAGGATTTTGTTCTTTTGCAAGTGAATCATTCATAAGCGTAATGCTTATGATTGCTTAGCCAACATTTATATGACTTGTGTTTCTTTTATAGATCAAGAGATTATAAATTGAAATAGGCCTAGAATCATTTTTCTTAAGTTAATTAACGAGCAGAGATACACACTTAACCTATTACTAACACCTAAAGGATTGTTTGAAGTGATGAAGTAACACATTTCTAAATCCTAACTTTAATATTCAATTTCTAGATAAAAATAGAATCATTACATTATAGTATTTATTACCTTTGTCTTTATAGGATGATATCTATGCACACCTTTATGCATTGTATTACTTTATCACTATCCTATTATGGTTAGTTTCAATGTGGTTTAAAAAGTAATTCGAAAGACAAAATATAAGTGGATATCTTGAATTTGTTGATGAATTTAGAACCATATTGCAGGATTCGATTACATATTGGACACTTTAAAGACTAATCTTCAAATTGCTAAGAAATAACCAATTAGTAAAGTGGAATGAATAGTTCTAATAAGCCTTTGAGAAGATAAAAAAAAGTATTTGACTAACCACCAATGCTAAAACCCCCAAAGCAAGGAAATCCATTGATTTTGTATCTGACAATAGAGGTGAGTTTTGTGGGGGCAAATGTTGGCACAAAAAAATGAAGCAGGGAATAAGCATGTTGTGTATTACTTCAACAAGAAATTGCTTCCTTACAAAGAGAGATACAATCAAATAGAGAAGACGTGTCTAGTGCTAGTGCAGTCTATAAAGCAATTAAGGCACTATTTTCAATTAGACTCAGTTGAGGTGGTTTCAATATTCGATCCGGTCAAATATTTGCATGAGGCTCCTTCTTTGACTAGAAAATTAGCAAAATGGCTTATACTTTTGATAGAATTTGGTATTAAAATATGTAACTAAGAAGGTGATTAAGAGTCAAGTAGTTGTAGAGTATTTAGTCCAACAACTGCTTATAGAGGGAGGGCTAAACTTCTCCATTTCCTATATGAAGGGTGAAAAGTAATAGAGCCTCAAACATAGACAATGTACTTTGGTGGAATAGTGAATAAAAAAGGGGCTATTGTGGGATTAATTTTGGTATCATTAGGAGGACTGTTCCCCATCACCAAGAAACTAGACTTCATATCAACAAACAACATGGCTAAGTATGAGGCTTGTGTGCTTGGGCTAGAATATTTAATGTAGATGAGGGTAAAGATAGTTGAAGTATTTGGGGATTTGTTGTCATTCATTTCTTAAATGCCTGATGAGTAAGAGCTAAAAAAAATAATGTTTGAGCCCATACTTAGAGTACTTACAGAGATTAGCTGAGAATTTTAAGAGGATCATATTCCACCATCTTCCTCGAGAAGAGAATATGATGGCAGTTGCCTTAGCCACCTTGGTTTCTATTTAGGACAAATAAAAAAAGATTCCATTGAAGTTGTTGATCATGCTTAGTTCCACAACATCTTGTGTTACATTAATGAAGGTGTGATGCATGTGTCAATAGAAAATCATTCATGGTAATATGATATGCAAATATATCTTGAAGGAGGAGAGTACCATGAGGGACCTGTTGGCCCTTGAGCACAAATAAGAGGAGTTGAATTAGTGGGAATCTAAAAAATTTGGAGGATGATAAAGTGCTTAGAGATTGGAATAAAAGTAGAAAGAAAAAATACATAATATTTATAGTGGCTTGGATGTTAACAAACCCTACGTCCACTCCTCAATTCTTCATAATTGGGTATTTCACTAACTCAAAGTGGTGTTTCCAAGCTCACACCAAACTTGTACAATGTGTTTTAATGGCTCACACACAACCCTACAATTTATGTTTCAAGGCTCACACAAAAACCATACTCAAGTGTTTTTCACAAAGTTTGACACTTCAACCTATTACAAGAGTTTTGACAGCTAGGCTAACTCTCAACCCAATTACAATGGTGTTTAATGCTTACACCTAACAATAATAACTCATATACAAGGAATAAGAAGTTATGAAGTAAATTTGTAAGAGTTTAACTATAATCAATGAAATTCTCTTGCATTCATGTTTGTTTGGTGGAGTATTTTTAGGCAATAACTACTAAAGAGATGTTACTAACAAACTATGCCTAAATCTCTAAGGTAAGCTAGGCAGATTTTCCATTAAATGTCTATCAGACTAATTTTATGATCGCGAATTTTTCTATTTACACTAGGAAGACCAAAATCGCGGTAGTGAGTCCCATTTTGTGTCAATGACAAGTTCATGTGGTATGCTACTATTGGTGTTCTAAGAAATATAGTCATTGTGTTTGTCTAACCAACCAAAAGTTGCGATCGTATCTAAGATCCTTCTTAAACACAACAAAGACCACAAATCCTTTTGTTTAATGAGGAGAAATCACTTCTATGGGTCATAATCTTGATAGGTTTTTTGCCCTCATTAATTTTGTTATCCCAATGACCATCTTGGACACTTGGCATGTTATGGTTACAGACTTAGTTTCCTTCATTCAGCTATAAAAGTTTCAATCGCGACTTAGATTGCAAACACCACTGTGAATCTCTTTTTATGATATTCAAGTCTTCCTTGGTTAGATCGCGACTATAATTTTCTCCACAAATTCATCTTCTCCAAGTTCATCCATCCTTGTTGTAAGGTCACGATAGCGATTTAGAAGTTCTTGATCTTGAATTTAGATGCCTTACTTAATGCTAAAGATTTGGACTTCAATCCAAATTCTAATGCAAACCTAACTTAAAAACTATAAAAACAAACTTAAATAAGATATTAGTACCTATCAATCTTCATTGTCAAGATCAAAAAGGGAATTGACTTAGGTTTGACCAATCTAGTCCAATAATCTCCCCCTTTTTTATTTTGACAACTTTGATTGATTTTATTTAAAGGAAAATGAATTGCATGAGTGTGAAGTTAAGATGGTCAACATTTTTATCATAATACCAGTCAAGCAATTAAGTTCATCAAAGATTTATATTTTGAATTAGATTGCTCTATTGCTCCCCTCTCAACTTATACTTCCCTTAATAATATGTCATGAAAATTCTTTTACTCCTATTTCTCTCCCCCTTTAGCAAGATAAAAAAGATAGTGGAACTTGAAAATTTGAGTAAAAGTGCATAAGTGATAAATATATAAAGCATAAATTAGGATAGAAGAGTAATCACACATGATAAATAAGTATATGAAATAGAAATTACAAACACTTTTATTCATAGAAATAGAATAATGTGGGATCACATAACTACAAAGGAAACAAAAGAAAAGAAAACACTATAAGCCTAATAAAAAAAATTAAAAGATTAAAGAGTTATCATCATCTCCAGAGTCAGAAATTTCTTCATTTGCACCTCCTCTTCGTGCTTCATCCCCTTTCTCTACCTTTTGATCTTCTTCTTCTTCAGAAGTATCCTCTAATCTTCAAAATCATAGAGGTGGCAAGAAGTAGCATCCACTTTCTCTTAAAGATCCACCAAGTCACTATGTAGGTGGAAAAGTAGAAGAAATCTACTTGTGATCATCCTTATAACTTTGTCCAATTTCTTATTTATTGAGGAGAGAGAGATGGTAAAGGATTTGGTTTGGAGTTTAGGCTAAGGAGGGGGAATTGGTTGAGTACCATCTTTTATGATAAGCCTTTTCCTCTTTGAGGCTTGAGAAGTTTCTAGCTTCTTAGCCCCAAAAGTACCTAAGATGTAGGCATAGGAATCTGGATGCATAGCCTTGGCATTGATTAGGTAAGGCAACTTAAGGAAGTTGTGGGATGGCAAGTACTTCTTTGTAAGAAATTTCTCATTTTCCTCATAGAGTGCTCCCACATATCGATAAATTACTATGACATGAAAGGATAGCATAAATTGGCTCTTTGGCTCAGTACTTTTATGGATTAATTGATCCATAAGGTATCAGCTAGTTTGGATAGGTTTGTTCTTGGTTAAATAGAAAAGAAAGGCTAGGTCCTTTTAAGAGACCTTTTTATTACCATCACCTCTTGCATTGATAAAAAAAAAGGTGATGATACGATGAATAAGCCAATTGGGAAGGGCCTGGATATATTTGGCAAAAATAGTTTTTAGGTCGTGTTTGGTTTTAATTGATATATCAGACCAAAATTTTGAGTAAATGATATCAACTGTAGAGATGATGAAAGGAATATCATCTCCTACTTGAAGATTAAAAAGGTTGGAAAGTTGCTCAAAAGTGATAAAGAAAGTATCCTAAAAGCCCTAAAAATCAACCAATATTGGCCTGCTCTGGATTTTGCTCTATGGCTCAAAGTGACCATGTGCATGAATTCCTGAATGAATTTGAAGATAACTCATTCCAGCCCATATTAGATAATGAATTTCATCCTTGATTCATAGAGATTCAAAAAGAAAGATTGAGGGAATCTTATTGGGTTGGATAATTTTGGATGAATTGGCTTTATAGTAGTCTTTTTATTTTTTTAGTGATCCCTTTCATCAAGTGAAGGGTAGAAGGACTAGAGGGTTGGGTTATGCCATTTCCTTACTCTGTTTTGGAAAGCTTTTTGGGAGCCATTGGAGATGAGAAAAGATTGTTGAAAATTTGAGATAGGAGAATGAAGAGAGATGAAGAGATTGAGTAGCAGAGAAATGAAATACTATTACAATGGGTTTAAATAGGAGAAAAAATAGGTGTAAAAATGGTAACAAATGGTCAAATTTATAATTAATGTGGGGTGCCATCGGTTGATAGTCAAATTAGTTAATGCTTGGCAGTTACTTTAATTTGTGACTGCGAACCTCAAGTCACGACTGCTAATTACAAAAAATCTAAGTAACAGACAAAAATTCATTGAAAACTAAAGGAGTCAATGATCAAAACTTTGAATTTCGAAAAAATTCATGTTCAAGAATTGAAATAGCAATAACAAAATGAAGGCAGCGATTGCAAATTACAAGGTAAGAAAATAAATTATGAAGAGATAAGATTTGACCTTTTTAGATGTGATCCACTTAATATATTGATGCTTAATTTACACAAATTGGCATAGAGAAGCACATTTACATAAAGAATTATGACATCAAAAATGTATAGTACACATTTATCAAATATAGCAATCAATCATTCAAAACAATACACCAAACAAAGAACGTTCTAAAAAATCCAATTTTCACTCTAAGGAGCTTCCATCAAGCATTCCCAACTCTCTTAATGAAGTTCATCTTTTCTTCATTAAGAGGTTTAATGAACATATTCGCAAGTTGATGATTAGTGTCTATAAACTCTAACACTACATCACCATTTTGGATATGATCTCTATGAAAATGATGCCTAATGCCAATGTGCTTACTCCTAAAGTGTTGGATGGGATAATTTGAAAGATTTATTTCACTAGTGTTGTCACATTTGTTGGGAATGTGATCAACAACTTTGTTATAATCTTTTAATTATTGTTTTATCCAAAAAACTTGGGTGCAATAACAACCCGCAGCCACATATTCTTCTCTGGCAGTGGTTAAGGCAACCGAAACTTGTTTCTTACTAAACCAATACACTAAGCATTCTCCTATAAATTGGCAAGTTCCAGAAGTGCTCTTTAAATATCCTATAAGGCTAAAGGATGAATTTATAGGATACCATAAAACTAAATGCAAAGTGCCATGTAAATATTTAAGAATCCTTTTAACAACATTAAGGTACGATTCTTTAGGCGAAAATTGAAATCTACACACATGCATATAAGAAACATGATATCGGGTCTAAAGGTAGTTAGATAGAGTAAAGAATCAATCATACCTCTATATCTCTTCTCATCAACAAACTTACCTGATTCATCTTTGCCAAGTTTGATTATAGCATTCATTGGCACCTTTAATACTTTGCATCCTTTCATGCCAAATTTTTTGATTATATCCTTTGTGTACTTGGCTTGGTTGATGGAAATCCCTTCTTTGGTTTGCTTGATTTATAGGCCAATAAAGAACTTGAGCTCTCCCATCAAGCTCATCTTAAATTTCTTAATCATACACTTAATAAAATCCTTACAAAGAGATTCATCAATAGCACCAAATATGTAATGAACAATTTAATTTACAAATCATGGCATTCATTACCAAAAATACATTTGCATAAAGGCTGATTCTTCATACATAATCAAACTCGTATTTAATGTACATATATGTTAATTAATGTTCAAAACTAGTGACAATAAACTCAATCCTATCTAGATATATGTATATGACATAAGGAAAGAGAGAGCTAGAATTCGGTTGACGACTTGTGGTCCATATGTCTTTATGCAAAATACTATGCATCAAAGTATCCAAACCCTATGCTTCAGTATCTGAAAAATATAATCATGATTTGGTGAGTCACAAGTCAATGAATAAAAATAATAATCAGATTCTTATGTCACAACCAATAATCAAATATCATCAGGATACATTACAAGTATAAGAATTGACTATGCAAGTGCAAATGCAATAGATTGATTTTTATTGTGACCTTGCAAGGCAAACACTACTCCTTGGAATTCATGTGATTCAAGTGACATTTGATTTTGATGGCCAACGTACAACAAGTGAATCATTTGATCAATAACATGTGCCAATATGACATATCAATCCCTTTTCCAAGTGATTTGCAAGTGTTTGACAAGTTGGTCACAACATGTTTTAGTCCCACATGCAAGTGTTCATTCACAATGGCATGCTGAGTAAACATTAAGAAAATATAATTCTCACTTGACTTGTATTCACATATAAAATGTAACAATTCAATCACATATACATGTAATAGAACATAATCACATCATAAAATTATCACATATACATATTAGAATCTAATTATGGTTTTTACTCACCAATTGATATGACCAACCTTTATGGCAGGTTTGGTTCTCTCTCTAGGGTTTCCTCAAAGTTTTTAGATCCAAACATTTGAGATATACATGGTTATAAGTATGCGAAAATGATTATGAATGCTTGGTATGAAACTGTGACATGATCCATACAAGTGGACCTAGTGTCTATGTATATTTACCTTATAAGGCAATCTGACTTTGCTATACTCTCACAGTAATAACTCTAGATATACTTATTGAAATGACTTGATTCTTTTTTTAAAAAAATAAAATTGACACATAATGATACAACATAGTTAAATTTTAGGTCAATATAAGATGTATAAAAAATGTGTTGAATTTTAAAATTTTTCCCTATTTCAATGTCATCTCAATCGGAGTAGGTCTTACATTATTTGGTATATCTCAAATTGTACAAATTAAATTGCAAAACCAATTTACTAGAAGTTACATGACACATAATTGAAAATTTTTCAATGTTTTACAAATTGTAGAATTCTATTAATAAAGTCACCGAACAAATGACCAATCTCAGGGTGAGCAGGTTTTTAATATGTTGACAATCAGTCAAGATGAAGCATAAATATCTCATCAACCAAGATAAATTTGGCAAAAATATTTTATAAAAATCTAGATCAAACATAAATATATAACTTGTAAGTTTTGAACATCATCAAATTCTGGTTCTATGGCCATCAAATTCTTGGAAAATAAAATTAAAAGATTGATAAGGTTTCATCGGGTTCAGGGTCAGTCACAAACAATGAGTCATATGTCTTTCCACAAAAAAAAATTAAGAAAAACTGCTTTACAAGTATTTAATATAACCTTACAAATTTCATGTTTTTCACTTTGTCTAAATCATCAAATAAGGTCATCAAAATATATGAAAACAGAAAGACTGAGCAGATTTTGGTTTGTTATGAACCAATCCTAATGAAGGAGCCATATCTCTTCATACACACCAAATTAAGTAAAACTATTTTACATGCATTTATATGGGCATAAAGATACAACTCTCATATTTTAGACTTTCCCTAATCCCTCTTCTAGGGTTATGAAATTGTGGGCATAAAATCTACTTTGACAACACAACCAACACAATAAGCTCTTGTTTCTTTTGAGCTTCAAACTCCATAAATGAGCTCTACCTCAAATTACTCCATAATTTTTAGTAACCATGCATGATTAACATGTCATGATGGGGTAATTTCATGTGGAAAAAAGATAAATTAACTACTTATTTTGCCAGAATCAAAAAAGCTTAGGATTCCTTCGTAGGCAACTCACTCTTCTCCCTCTCCTTCTTTTTCTTCTTTTTCTTCTTCTTCTTCCTTTCTTTCTTTCTTCCTTAGCTCTCTCTTTCTTTTGCTTCCCCTCATGTTTTTGGCTCTCTAATCTGATCCTAAAAGATGAAAATTTTAATTTGTATACATACATTAATAAGATAAAATCATGGTGTCTCGCTACCGTTGGTTGGAAATTTAATACTCCTCTTTTAGTCCCTCTTCTTCACTCTTTCATCCCCTCCATCCATCTCCTAATCCTTATATGCTCCTTATTCTTTTAAATAAGCACTAAAAAACCATTATTTATGATGTTATATCATGCACACAACATAAGATAATTTACCATGCAACTATACGAACATTATAAATATGTTTAGGTGTCCCAAATGCAATGGTGCAAGTATCATCATCGTGTTTATCCAATTCATATATCTAAACAATCATTCATCCATTGCACATGTTTATGCAGGATTGTAAATCATTTATGCAATGAATATGTTCATGTAAGAATGTCAATGAATGTGGATAGGGATGTTACATTTCTTCCTCTCTTATGAAGAATTTTGTCCTTAAAGTTCAATGCCTATAAACAAATGTCGATATTGTCATTTAACATTCTCTTCAGTTTTCCATGTACCCTTTTCTTGTGAGTAGGTTCTCTATAACACCTTAACCAGTGATTTCTCGATTTCGTAATTATTTTGTCTTATAACCAATGATTTTCATTGGTTCTTCAATGTAACCTACATCATTTATAATTGTTATTGCTGGATCCTTGACTATGAGTAGGACTAGACTGACAGTTTTTTAGCATACTTACATTGAATATATCATGAATTTGAGCCATCTCTAGTGGTAATGGAAGCCTATATGCCAATGGAGCAATTCTTTCTTGGATTTCATATGGTCCTATGTATCAAAGACTCAGTTTCCTCTTCTTGCCAAATCAAATTATTCATTTCCATGGTGAAACTCGAAGGAGCACTTTGTCTCCCACCTCATATTCCATTTCTCTTATGTGTTGATCTGCATAGCTCTTTTGCCTGTCTTGTGTTGTTTTAAGGTTTGCTCTTGATTACCTTCACTATAGTGTGTTGCACTAGTTCTGGCCCTTTTAAAACACATATCCTTTCTTCATATCAATAGATAGGACTTTGGTATTTTCTTCCATATAGTGCTTCATATGGTACCATATGTATACTACTATGATAATGATGATTGTAAGCAAATTCAATCAAGGCAATATATTCATCTAACGCACCTTTGAACTCTATCACACAAGCTCGAAGTATGTTTTCAAGTGTCTCAATTGTCCTCTCTGATTGTGCATCTGTTTGAGGATGAAAAGTAGTACTAAAATTCAACTTGGTACCTAAAGCCTGTTGCAAACTGACCTAAAATTAAGATGTAAATTGTAGATCTTTATCTGATACAATGGACACTGGAATGCCATGTAATTTGACAATTTCGTCCATATATTTCTTGGCTAAATGCTTAAGTGAACTACCCCATCAAATAGACAAAAAGTGAGCTGACTTAGTTAATCTATCAATGATCACCTATATAACATAATTCTTCTTCAAAGTTCTCGATAACCTATATACAAGTCCATGGTTATTCTTTCCCATTTCTATACTAAAATTGTCAATGGTTTCAATTTTCCAGATGGTGTTTAATGTTCTATTTTGATCTATTGACAAGTCAAACATGTTGAAACATAAGTTGCTACATCTTTCTTCATTTTAGGCCTCCAAAAATGAGATCGCAAGGTATTATACATTTTTGTCATTCCTAGATACATGGCATATGGAGCATTATGTGCTTTTTCTAGGATTTCTCTTTGTAAGTTATCGACATTAGGCATACAAATGTGAGAACCCAATATCGAGACATCTTTTCGAATATCAAAATCACCATGATTCCTCTATTTTACCATTCAATCATTCTATGTAACTTTAGATCCTTGCCTTATGCTTCTTTAACTCGATCATGCAACATTGGTCTAACTTGAAAAGTAGCTATCAATACCCCATTCATTAGTATGTTTAGTTCCATATTCATAGCTCGTAATTAAACTAAATACCTATAAATGAGCTATGCCACTTCTTGATTTTCTACTCAAAGCATCAGCAACCACATTTGCCTTCCCTGGTGATACTTAATGGTGCAATCATAATCATAATCTTTTAGCAATTCTAACCATTGCCTCTATCTCATGTTTAATTCTATTTGGCTCATAAAATACTTCAAGCTATTGTGTTGGCTTAGGGCACTAAGAAGGGGGTTGAATTGGATTTCAATTAAAAAATAAAATGACGGATAAGGTCATTAAGAAGTTGAGCAGAAGAAGAGAGAAATTTACATAAGTGTTTATAGTGGTTTAGGAGTTAACTAACCCTACGTCCACTCTCTAATTCTCTACAATTGGGAATTTCACTCAACTCAAATGGTGTTTCGAAGCTCACACCAAACTTTTACAACTTGTGTTTTCTAGGCTCACACAAAATCCTCTTACAATTGTTTGCAAGGCTCACACTAAAACTTCTCACAAGTGTTTTCAAGGCTCACTAAAACCTCTGACAAATGTTTTCAAGGCTCACACAAAGTAATTGGCAAAGTGTTGGATGGGAATGTGATCAATCACTTTGCCAAAATCCTTTAATTGTTGTTTCATCTAAAGGATTTAGGCAAAATAACAACCTGCAGCTACATACTCAGCTTCCGCTATAGATATGACAACTGAAACTTTTTTTTTTTTTGCTAAACCAAAATACTAGACATTCTCCTATAAATTGGTAAGTTATAGAAGTGCTCTTTCTATCTAAAAGACTACTTACATAATCCGCATATGAATAACCTATGAGACTAAAAAATGAGTCCCTAGGATACCATAAACCTAAGTTTATTGTGCCATGCAAATACTTGAAAATTCTTTTAACAGCATTTAAATGTGGCTCTTTAGGAGAGGATTGGAACCTAGCACACATGCATACACTAAACATAATATCAGGCCTAGAAGTAGTTAGTTAAAGTAGAGATCTTATCATACCTCGATATCTATTTTCATCTACCATCTTACCCGATTCATCTTTGTCCAACTTGATGGTACCACTCATGGGGGTTTTTGCTACTTTACAACTATCCATGCCAAACTTCTTCAGTATCTCCTTTGTGTATTTGGCTTGGTTGATGAAGTTTCCTTCTTTGGTTTGCTTGATTTGTAAACCAAGAATGAACTTGAGCTCTCCCATAATGCTCATTTTGAATTCCCTAGTCATACACTTTGCAAAATCCTCACAAAGAGATTCATTAGTAGCACCAAAAATGATATCATCATCATAAATTTGTATAATAAGTGTATCGTACTTGTGCCTTTTAACAAACAATGTAGTGTCCACCTTTCCTTTATCAAAATCATTTTTCAAAAGAAATGAACTAAGCCTTTCATACCAAGCTCTTGGAGCTTGTTTCAATCCATACAAGGCTCTATTCAATTTTAAAACATGATTAGGAAAATTATGAGACTCAAAACCAGGAGGTTATTCAACATAAACTTCCTCCTCAATTAATCCATTTAAAAATGCACTTTTTACATCCGTTTGAAATAGTTTAAAATTCATATGGCATGTATGCAAAGGATAAAAGAATCCTAATGGCCTCCAATCTTGCAATGGTGGTAAATGTTTCATCATAATCTACGCCTTCCTCTTGGTTGTAACCTTTAGCAACCAATTTAGGTTTATGCCTAATGATGAAACCTTGCTCATCCAACTTGTTCCTAAACACCCATTTGCAACCTATGATTGGATGTTCTTTAGGCCTAAGGATAAGTTCCCATACCTTGTTTCTCTCAAATTGGTTGAGTTCCCCTTGCATAGCAATTACCCAACTTTCATCATTAAGAGCCTCATCAATGGATTTTATCTCTAGTTGATAAACAAAAGCAAGATTATTATCTAAAAGATTAAGTTGAGATCTAGTACTTACACCCTTAGAGGTATCACCAATAATCAAATCTTTGAGGTGATCCTTAAAGAATCTCTAATCCTTGGGTAGATCTTGAATTTGCTCAACTTTTTATTGATGTTGTGATTTCTCATCTACTCTTGATAATTCACCTTCTTCCTTATCTTTATCCT
Organism: Omphalea diandra; assembly: GCA_949677035.1. Lineage (NCBI taxonomy): Eukaryota > Viridiplantae > Streptophyta > Magnoliopsida > Malpighiales > Euphorbiaceae > Omphalea > Omphalea diandra. The sequence continues at coordinate 60,810 of CATIWR010390708.1, forward strand.
TTTTTCTTATAGTGTCTTCCAACTCTAATTTTTCAATGTCACCTACAAGATCATTAATAAAAATACCTTTCCCAAGATCAAGTTTACCAGATTCATCAAAAACTCTTCAACTACCATAGAACTCTTATTAAAGACTTTATAATCCTTGTTATAGGTGGAATAGCCTAAGAATATACTTCATTGGTCTTAGAATCAAATTTCCTAAGATTGTCCTTGGGATTCAATATATAGCACTTGCATCCAAATACTCTTAGGTATGATATCTTGGGTTTTCTACCATTCCATAGCTCATAAAATGTTTTATTGAGAATGAGTCATTTAAAAACTCTATTTGCAATATAAAACAATGTATTAGTGGCTTTGGCCCAAAAGTAATTCGGTAAAGCATGGTTCTAGTCATTTCTACTAGTATTCTATTTTTCCTCTCTACAACAACATTTTGTTGTGGTGTTCTGGGAGTTGAAAACTTGTGAAAAACTCAATTCTCTAAACAATAGGTTTCAAAAAACTCATTTTGAAATTCCTTCCCATGGTCACTTCTTATAAAAGAAATCATTTTGAAATTCCTTTCCATGGTCACTTCTTATAAAAGAAATGAAGTAACCCTTTTCATTTTGAATTCTTTTTGCAAATCTTCTAAAAGCATCAAAGGTATCATTCTTATGAGCTAGAAAGGACACCCAAGTAAACCTAGAATAATCATCAACTAGGACTAGTGCATAATGTTTTCTACCTAAACTGGCACTTCTAGTAGGTCCTATTAAGTCCATATGAATTAGATGAAGGGGTCTAGATGAACTTACAACATTTTTAGCTTTGTATGAGCTTGATGTTGCTTCCCCATTTGGCAAAGACCACATGTCTTGTCTTTAGTGAAGCTTAGCTTGGGAAGACCTTCCACTAGATTTCCTTTTGATAGGCTTTGTAGTAAATTCTTGCATGTCCAAGCCTTCTATGCCATAACCAAGTCTCATTACTAAAAGACATAAGACACTTGGAAGATTGGTTAGCAAAATTGTCTAAGTCAATTGAGCAGGTATTGCCTTCCTTTCACCCTTGAAAATAACATCATCATTCACTATTGTGGTGACTCGGCATTCTCTAGGATCAAAGGTGACTTTATTACCTTTGTCACATAATTGACTTGCACTCAATAAATGATGTTGTAAGTCATTTACTAATAAAACATTATCAGTCAAAGAACAACCATTCTTATCAATGGTTCCAATGCCAATTACCTTACCTTTAGCATTGTTACCAAATACGACATTTCCACCTACTTTTTCTTTCAATGTTATAAATAGCTTCTTATTGTTTGTCATATGCTTAGAGCATCCACTATCCACATGCTAATTGTTTGGTTTATCAGTGGTTGCTACAAATCCCTACACAATACAAGAAAAATCACTTGTTTTTAGGCACCCAAGCATACTTGGGTCCTAGGAGGTTAGGAGTTGAAGGGTCCTCTAATTTGAGGTGAGCCTTCATAATATAACAATGAATATTAATATGCCCATGCTTTTTGCAATAGTGACATTAGAATTTAGACTTATGAGTCTTTCTCTTTTGCATAACCTTAGTATAAGTATGAGGCCTTCTCATACTTTATTTATGTAAGTGCATGAATGATGAGAAGTAGTAGAGAATTGTTTGTGTTTGTGTACGTGAGCATGCTTTTTGTTATAAATGTATGCATGATTGGCCTTCATTGAAATAGGCTTTTAGCCATTTTGTGTTTTCCCTTTACCTTTAGGCATTGGAAATTTAGTGTTTGGAGCACTTCTCTTCCTTATGACCTTAAAATTTGAGGTTTGAGGTGTTATTGGTCTAACAAATGTAGTAGGCGATGATGTGGATGAGGAGGCTCCATTGAAGCCTAAACCATGTCTAATTAAGGGTGGCCTTTGTGATACTATTAGGGTATCCAAGACTTCCTTACCTTTATGAAATTTAGAGATAGAGCTTATAAGCTCAATGACTTCTCCTTTTTGGGAGTCATTCTCTTTTCTCAATGAAGCTAATGATGAAGATGATTTGGAAAAATTTTCCATTGATTTTTTGAGTTCTTCATTTGAAGTCCTCAATTCACTTACAAAATCACTAAGGGATTTGTAATCATCCTCTAGTTCTAAGCATTTTCTCTTGTAGGATTTCATTTGTGACTTATACTTATCACATCTCATAGTAAGAGCTTCTAGAAGCTCTTCATCTACATTATCTAAATCATCATAACCTAAATGAGAATGAGATAAAGTGCTTACCTCATTAAGAGAGTCTTTTTGAGCCATGAAGCATATATTGGCAATCTCCTCATCCTCTTCATCCTCACTTGAGCTATCAACCCAGGTGGCCTTAAAGTTTTTTCTCTTCTCTTTCTCCCCTTTCTTCTTCTTCTTTAGCTTGGGACAATCATACTTAATGTGGCCTTGATTGCCACACCCATAATAAGTGACTTCATTTGATCTCTCTCAAGGATTAAGAGTAGTTTTCTTGAAGTTTCTTCTTTCTTTTATTCTTCTAATGAGCTCCTTAGTCCTTCTGGAGAGCATTGCTAGCTCTTCTTCTTCCTTATCACTTTTTTCTTCACTTGAACTAACCTCCACTTCCTTCTCCTTAGAAGTGGACTTGAGTGCCAAGGTTTTCTTTTCATGTTTTTCAAATTTTTCTCCTTAGCCGCTTTTTTTTCCTCATCTCCTCATATTTCTTTAAGGCTAACTCATGAGTTAAGAGTTTTCCTATCAAGTGATCCATTGGTACCTTCCCTATTTCCGAATTGGAATCTTGGAGACTGCACACTCTAGCACTAAAACTTTTCAAGAGGCACAAACTTTAAAATTTTAGTTTACCTCATGATTTGTGAGAATCTTACTAAACTTCTTCAAGTTGGTGACAATTGCTAAGAGTCTATTGGTCATGTCAATGATGCTCTCATCCTCCTTCATCATGAATAACTCCCACTCTGTCACATACATCTCTAGCCGGCTTGATTTCACTAAGGTGGTACCTTTGTGATAGTTCTCCAATGATTTCCATATCCCATGGGCTGTTTGGCAATGTTGTACTCTTCTAATCTCTTCTCTTGAGATAGTGCTTAGAAGAATTGTCATGGCTCTCTTGTTCTTGCCATTTGATCTTCTATGTCTCCAACCCACTTTTATCTAGGAATGAGTTCGTCACTCCCATCCACCACTTTAGTGGGTGGCTTCCATGCTTTAACCATAACATCCTAAAGATCCACCATATCTATATCAAGATAGATCTCCATCCTACACTTCCAATGAGTATAGTCAGCTCCATCAAAGTAAGGCTTGAGGTGTGAGTGGATTCCCTCTTATGCCATGATCATTGCTCACCCAATTAAGGATTGTTTATGAGACTTGGCTCTGATACCATTTGTTGGCTTAGGGCATCAACAAGGGGAGTTAAATTTGTGTTCAATTAAAAAAATGAGGGATAAAGTGGTTAAGAAGTTGAGTAGAAGAAGAGAGAAATTAACACAAATGTTTATAGTAGTTGAGTTAACTAACCCTTTGTCCACTCCCCAATTCTCTACGATTGGGTATTTCACTCAACTCAAATGGTGTTTCCAAGCTCACATCAAACTTTTACAACTTGTGTTTTCTAGGCTCACATAAAAAGCTCTTACAAATGTTTTCAAGGCTCATACTAAAACCTCTCACAAGTGTTTTCAAGGCTCACACTAAAACCTCTTACAATTGTTTTCAAGGCTCGCACTAAAACCTCTTACAATGGTGTTTATTGCTCACACCAAATAATCACTTAAAGCATAAAGAAGAATTGAAAGAATGAGTAGCAAATTTGCAAGAGTTTGGTTACAAATTAATGAATTCTCTTGCATTTACATCTGTTTGGTGGAGTATTTGTAGTTCATATCGACAAAAGAGATGTTACACTAAAACTATTTACAAATCTCAAAAATATGCTAGGTTGATTCAGCATTAAATGCTTATCAGGCTAAAATCGCGGTCGCTACTAACTTTTCGTGGTCATGAATTTTCAATTTCATTTGAAAACACCGTTTGTGTCTAACGGCTAGTCCACATGTCAACTTTTCATTGGTCATCTAGGATAATATAGTCGTTGTGTTCTAACCACTCTCAAAAGTCGCGGTCGTGAGGTATCAATGTCTTAAGCACGACTGAGACCGCAAATTTATCTGTTTGAAGAACAAACTTCAACTGCTTGAGTTACAGTAGCGAACAAACTTTTGCCCTCGCAATTTTTTATCTTCAATAGACACCTGGGACACTTGGCAAACTGTGGTTGTGGCTTTGGTTCCCTCTTTTTTGTCACTATGAAATTCATGATCGCAATTAAGGTGTGACACACACTGTAAATTCTTCTGTGACTAAGGCTTTCCAACTTTGGGTGTGTCGTGACAGTGAAATTGTCCATAAATTCCTCTAGTCTAGCTTCATCCCTCCTTGTGACTTATTTGTGGTCGCCATTTCCAATACATTCGATGTGATTTAGAGTGAACTTAATAAGGTTGGAGATTTGGACTCCATCCAACTTCTAATGACAAAATCTAACTTATAATCTACAAAAAAACACTTAACGAAAGCATTAGAATTAATCAATCTCTTTTGTCAAGATCGAAAGAGGTTCATGACTTATGTTAAATCAACCTAGTCCAACATCTTGTGATTTGCAAATATCTGAAAAGTTTCTCCATACAAGTAATGTCTACATATTTTCAAAGTAAACACAATGGCAGCAAGTTATAGGTCATGTATTGGGTAAGATAATTCATAAGGTTTCAATTGTCTAGATTCATATGCAATTACCTTACCATACTGCATTAAAACAAATCCTAAACCTTAATGAGAGCCATCACTATATACTATAAATCTTCCATTACTGATAAGAACGACTAACACTAGAGCATATGTCAATCTATCTTTTAATTCATCAAAACTCTCATCAAATGCTTTAAACCATTGAAGTGTTGCATTTTTTGAAGTAACTTAATTAAAGGAGTAGTTATAAGTGAAACCCCTCGACAAATCGATGATAATATCACCTAGTCCTAAGAAACTTTAGACTTCTGCAAGATTCTTTAAGGTTTCACATTTTATTATTGCTTCAATTTTGTTGGATCTACCTCTATGCTCTTTTAAAAAAACTATATGTCCTAAAAATACCAAATGTTCAATCTAAAACTCATACTTGCTTAATTTAGCAAATAACTATTTTTCTCTCAAAATTTGCAACACAATCCTTAAATGTTGTTCACGTTTCTCTTTGCTCCTTGAATACATTAGTATGTCATCAACGAACACAATTACAACTTTGTCTAAGGTTGGAACACTTTGTTCATAAGAGCCATAAATGCAGCTCATGCATTAGTCAAACCAAATGGCATCACCAAAAATTCATAATGCCCATACTTTGTTCGAAAAGTTGTCTTTGGTACATTTGGGTTTGAAATTTTGAGCCAATAATATCTTAATATTAGGTCAATTTTAGAAAACACCCATGCTCCTTGTAACTGGTTAAACAGATCATCTATCCTTGGTAAAGGATACTTGTTCTTCGTAGTAACCCGATTTAACTACCTAAAATCAATACACATCGCCATTGTCCCATCTTTCTTTTTAAAAAATAATACTAGAGCACCCTAAGGAGACACAATAGGTCTAATAAATCCCTTTTCAAGTAGTTCCTGCAATTAGTTCTTTAATTCACTCAACTCTGCTACAACTATCCTATAAAGTAGAATGGATATCGGTGTAGTTCCTAAGACTAACTCAATTGTGAATTCTATTCAGGTGGTAAACTAGGCAAGTCAGTTGGGAACATATATAGAAACTCATTTACCATGAAAATATTCTCAAGTAATTCATGTGTGAACCTTGTGTTTACCACAAGTGCCAAATAAGTCTCACAACCACTTTTAATCATGCAAAAACCCTTAATAGTAAAAACTAGACATGCAGGTACAATTTGCCTTTCCTCTTGAAAAATAACCCTTGTATGATTTGGAGATTCTAGAACAACTTCTTTAGTAAAACAATTCACTAGTGCATGATATTTGGACAACCAGTCCATACCCAGCATCACATCAAATTCATAGAGTGGAAACAGTACTAGATCAACATTCAACTCAACGTCATCAACATGAATCACACAATCACGACATACCTTATCCATAATCATCACATCTCTCAAAGGAGTACTAACACATAGATTAAAACCTGAGGGTTGACTGTTACTACATAATTGTGATGCCATGTTCAATGAAATGAATAAATGTGTGGAGCTAGGATCAATTAATGTATCAACTTCTAGATCATGGAGAAAAAGTTTACCAATGGTTACTTATAGAGCAGCAACAGCTTCTTGCCTAGTCATGCCAAATCCCTTAGCCTATGTTAGGGGTCTAGAACTCTAACCTTTTGATATGCTCATACCATGGCCAGTTGTGGTTGTTCTACCTCTGCCTTTACCCCTACCAAATGATACTCCAACTCCACTTTCTTTTGAAACTTTAATTGTGGACTCTAATGTAGCTCTGCCTTTACCTCTATCTCCCTTTGGCATTCTAGATCTTTCAAGACAATCTCTAATCATATGATCAAAAGACCTATAAAAGTAGCACCCACCAGTCAATTTTTGACATTCTCCTATATGTCGTCTGTCGCAATGTACACATGAGGGTCGTTCCCATATAACTTGCCCTTGACCTCTACATATATATGATGAAACTCCTAATCCTCTACCTCTATAGCTAGAGTACCCACCCTTAGCACTGGACTGTGATGGCATATAATCTCCATGTTTACTTTTCTTTCTGTTAAAATCTCCCACAAACTCAATAGGCCCTCTTTTTACTCGTTGCTCTATCTTTTCTTTTTCTAATCTTTCTGCCCTAATTGCAACAACTTTTAGCATGGTATAACTTTCAAGATCTGTAGTTGTGATCTTACTTTAGATCTCATATCCCAGTCCCTCTTTAAACTTTTGACATTTGTCTTTGTGAATGGACACCATGAAGGATGCATAATGAGATAATTGATTAAAATTTACCTCATACATGGCTATAGTCATCTCCTACTATTTTAGGTTCATAAATTCCCTTCTTTCATCGGCTTTGTACACTTCTAGTATGTAATTTTTGTTGAACTCATGGAGAAAATCATCCCATGCAAGCACTAGAGGTTGGACATTAATCCCTGGAATGGTTTCCCACTAATCATTTGCATCCCCCTGTAATAGTGACACTGCATAATTAAGCTTTTCTTTTGGCATGCATTTCATCAAATTCAAAACTCTTTGTGTTCTTTTAGCCATGTCTTTACCATTGATGGACCTATGGTACTACTTAAGTCTAATCCACCTTGTTTTCTTAATTTGCCATTCCATCTTTCTCTTTGAATTTCTGGACCTGCATTGTTGATTCAGCAACTCTATGTTATGGTTACCCATGAGATATGTTTTGTGCATGAGAATGTGTAAGAGATCTAACTTTTTTCGCAGGTTGATCTCTTAATGGTTGGCATGATGCTTCTATGGAATGCAAATAGGTTGACTTCTCTCTCCTTGGTGAGTAATGGGTACTACCATGACTACCTCTACTAATGCTCTATAGACATATAAGACTATGTCATAAGATAATGAATAATAGTGCCAAAGTCATGTCATGTTCATATGTATGTCCCCATGGAACCTAACCTAGCTCTAATACCAAAAACTATAACGATCAATTTCATTTTCAAATAATGGCATTCATGTCCAAAAATTCATATGCATAAAGGTTGATTCTTCATATATACTCATTCTAACACGTATTTAATGTGCATATATGTTAACTAATGTTCAAGACTAGTGACCATAAACTTATTCCTATCTAGATATATATACATGACACAAGGAGAGAGAGAGTTGGAATTCAGCCGATGACCTGTGGTCCAAGTGTCTTTATGCAAAATTCTATGCACCAAAGTATCCAAACCCTAACCTTCAGTATATGAAAAACATAATTATGAGTTGGTGAGTCACGAATCAATGAACAAAAATAATAATCAGATTCTTATGGCACAACCAACAATCAAATATCATCAGGATACATTACAAGTATAAGAATTGACTATGCAAGTGCAAATGCAATAAATTGATTTTTATCGTGACCTTGTAAGGCAAACATTGCTCTTGGAAATTCATATGATTCAAGTGATATTTGATTTTTTTAGCCAGCATATAACAAGTGAATCATCTTATAAATAACATGTGCCAATACAACATATCAGTCCCTTTTCCAAATGATTTGCAAATGTTTGACAAGCCAGTCACAACAACCTTTTAGTCTCATATGCAAGTGTTCATTCATAATGATATACCAAGTAATCATTAAGAGCATATAATTCTCATTTGACTTGTATTCATATGGAAAATGTAACAATTCAATCGCATATACATGTAATAGAACATAATCACTTCATAAGATTATCACACATACACATTAGAATCTAATTATAATCACTTCATAAGATTATCACACATACACATTAGAATCTAATTATGGTTTTTACTCACCATTTGATGTGACCAACCTTTATGGTAGGTTTGGTTCTCTCTCTAGGACTTCCTTAAAGTGTTAAGATCTTAACATTTGATATATACATGGTTATTATTATGTCAAAATGATTATGAATGCTTGGTATGCAACCATGGCATGATCCAAGCAAGTGGACCTAGTGTTTATGCATATTTTCCTTATATGGCAGTTTGACCTTACAACACTCTCACAATAATAACTCTATATATACTTATCCAAATGACTTGATTCTTTTTTTCAATAAACTAGACACAAAATGATATAGCATAGTCAAATTTCAGAATAATAAAAGATATGAAAAATGTGGTGAATTTTTAATTTTGCCCTATTTTAATGCAATCTCAGTCCTAGTAGGTCTTACATTCTTGGGTATATCTCAAAATGTATGAATCAAATTGCAAAACTGATTAACCATAAGTTAAATAACATATAAAGAAACATTTTTCATGTTTTACACATTATCTAATTTAGTCTATAAAATCACCAAACAAATGACTAATCTTAGGGTGAGCAAGTTTTCAACATGTTGACAATCAGTCATGATGAAGGGGAAATATCTCATCAACCAAGATAAATTTGGAAAAAATATTTTACAAGAATGTAGGTCAAACATAAATATACAACTTTCAAGTTTGGAACATGAACAAATTCCAAATCTATGACCATCAAATTCTTCAAAAATAGAATTAAAAGACTGATGAGGCTTCATTAGGTTCAGGGTCAGTCGCAATCAATGAGTCATGCCTCTTTCCACATAACAAATTAAGAAAAACTTCTTTATAGAAATTTAGAGGGGATATAACCTTACAAATTTTATGTTTTCACTTTGTCTAAATCAGTACATAAGGTCATCAAAATATATGAAATAGAAAGACTGAGAAGATTTTTCTTAGTTGTGAACCAACCCTAATGAAGGAGCCATATCTCCTCACAAACACCAAATTAAGTAAAATTGTTGTACATGAATTTAGATAGGGCATAAAGATACAACTTACATATTTTACACTTTCCATAATTTCTCTTCTAGTGCTATGAAATCATGGGTACAAAATTTGCTCTAACAATAAAATCAACACAATTAGCTCTTGTTTCTTTTGAGCTTCAACCTCCATACATGAGCTTTACCTCAAGTTACTCATAATTCTTAGTAACCATGCATGATTAACATGTCATGAGGGATAATTTCACATTGGAATAAGATAAATTAACTTAACTATTTTTCTAAAACCATAAAAGCTTAGGATTTCTTCCTAGGTAGCCCACTATTCTCCCTCTCCTTCTTCTTTTTCTTCTTCTTCTTCTTCTTCCTTTCTTTCTTTCTACCTTAGCTTTCTCTTTCTTCTGTTGCCCCTTACATTTTTTGGCTTTGCAATCTGATCCTAAAAGATGAAAAATTTAATCTGTATACGTGCACTAATAAGACAAAATCATGATGTCTCACTACCATTGGTTACTGTTATGCCCTTTTCAGAAACTATATGTCCTTAAAATACCACATGATCAATCTAGAACTCGCATTTCTTTAATTTAGCAAATAGTTATTTTTCTCTCAAAATTTGCAATGCAATCCTTAAATGTTGTTGATGCTTCTCTTTGCTCCTTGAATACACTATTATGTCATCAATGAACACAATTACAAATGTATCTAAGTAAGGCTGGAACAATTTGTTTATAAGAGCCATAACGCAGTTGGGGTATTAGTCAAACCAAATGGCATGACCAAAAATTCATAATTCCTATACCTAGTTCGAAAAATTATCTTCATTACATCTGGGTTTGAAATTTTGAGTTAATAATATTATGATTTTATGCCAATTTTAGAAAACACTTGGGCTCCTTGTAACTAGTCAAATAGATCATCTATACTTAGTAAAATATAGTTGTTCTTTGCAGTAACCAGATTTAACTACCTGTAATCAATACACAGCCTTATCGTCCCATATTTCTTTTTAACAAATAATACTGGAGCACCCTAAGGTGACACACTATGTCTGTTGAATCAATTTTCAAGTTGTTCTTACAATTGGGTCATTAATGCTCTCAACTTAGCTAAAGCCATCCTATCAGGTGGAATGCATATCAGTGTCATTCCTAGGACTAACTCAATTGTGAATTCTATCTTCTTATCAAGTAACAAACTAGATAAGTCAACTGGAAACACACTTGAGAACTCATTTACCACAAAAATATTCTCAAGTAATTCATTTGTGAACTTTGTGTCTATCACTTGTGCCAAATAAGCCTCATAACCACTTTTAATCATGCAAAAAGCCTTGATAGCAGAAACTAGACACGCAGGTGCAATTTGCCTTTCCTCTTGAAACATAACCCTTGTATGATTTGGAGATTCTAGAACAACTTCCTTAGTAAAACAATTCACTATGGCATGATATTTGGATAACCATTCCATACCCAGTTTCACATCAAATTCACAAAATGGCAACAATACTAGATCAACATTAAACTTAACATCATTAATATGAATCACACAATCATGATATACCTTATCCACAATCATCACATCTCTCAAAAGGAATACTAACATAAAAAACTTAAAGGTTACTACTTACTACACAATTGTGATGCCATGTTCAAGGAAATGAATGAATGCGTGAAGCTAGGATCAATTAATGCATCAACTTCTAAATCATGGAGAAAAAGCTTACCAGTGATTACTTATGGAGCAGCAATAGCTTCTTGCCTAGTCATGGCAAATACTCTAACCTATGTTGGTTCTAAAACTCTGATATTCTGATATGCTCATCCTTGACCAATTGTGGTTGTTCTACCTTTGCCAAGTGATACTTCAACTCCACTTGCTTTCGAAACTTCGATTGTGGACTCTAATGTAGCTCTACCTCCCTCTAGCATTCTAGATCTTTTAGGATAATCTCTAAGCATAAGATCAAAAGACCCACAAAAGTAGCACCCACAAGGCAATTTTCTACTTTCACTCATATGTTGCCTACCAAAATGTACACATGAAGGTCGTTGTTGCGTAACTTGGCCTTGACATCTGCCCACATATGATGAAACTTCTAATCCTCTGCCTCTATAACTAGAGTAACCACCCCTAGCACTGGATTATGGTGGCATATAATCTCCACATTCACCTTTCTTTCTATTAAAATCTCCCACAAACTCAATACACCCTCTTTTTACTCATTGTTCTATCCTTTCTTTTTTTAATCTTTCCACCCTGATTGCAGTAGCATTTAGCTTGGTATAACTTTCAAGATCTATAGTTGTGATCTTACTTCTGATCTCATATCTCAGTCCCTCTTCAAACTTTTGATATTTGTCAAAGTCAGTGGCCACCATGAAAAATGTATAATAAGATAATTAATTAAATTTTACCTCATACTCGAATATAGTCATCTCCTTTTGCTATAGGTTCAGAAATTCCCTTCTTTTATCATCTTTGTACTTCTAGCATGTAAATGTTATTGAACTTATGAAGAAAATCATCCTATGTAAGCACTAGAGGCTTGACATCACTCCCTAGAATGGTTTCCCACCAATCATATGCATCACCCTGTAATAGCGACATAACATAATCAAACTTTTATTCTAGTGAGCATTTCTTTAAAATAAAAATTCTTTATGTTATTTTTAGCCATGTCTCTGCCACTGATGGATTTGTGGTACCACTGAAGTCAACTGCACCATATTTTCTTAATTTGTCAGACCTTCTTTCTCCTTGATTTTCTAGACCCTACACTGTTGGTTCACTAATGTTATGTTGTGGTTGCCCATGAGATAAGTGTTGTGCATGAGCATGTGTAGGAGATCTAACTTTGTCAATAGGTTGATCTCTTAATGGTTGGCATGATGCTTATATGGAATGCAAATTGGTTGACCCCTCTCTCCTTGGTGAGCCATGGGTACTACCATGACTACCCTCTACTAATGCCCTATAGACATATAAGACTATGTCATATGATAATGGATAATAGTGCGAAGGTCATGTCATGTTCATATGTATGTCCCTATGGAACCTAACCTGGCTCTAATACCAAAAGTTGTAAAGACCAATTTCATTTACAATCATGACATTCATGTCCAAAAGTATATATGCATAAAGATTGATTCTTTATACATACTCAATACAACATGTATTTAATGTACATATGTGTTAACTAATGTTCAAGACTAGTGACCATAAACTCATTTCTATCTAGATATATGTACATGACACAAGGAGAAAGAGGGTTGGACTTCAGTTGACGACCAGTGGTCTATATGTGTTTATGCAAAACTCTATGCACCAAAGTATCCTAACCCTATGCTTTTGTATCTGAAAAACATAATTGTTATTTGATGAGTCAAGACTCAATGAATAAAAATAATAATTAGATTCTTATTGCACAAGCAATAATTATATATCATCAAAATACATTACAAGTATAAGATTTGAGTATGGAAGTTCAAATGCAATAGATTGATTTTTGTTAAGACCTTGCAAGGTAAACACTGCTCCTAGGAATTCATGTGATTCAAGTATGGCCAGCATATAACAAGTGAATCATTTGATCAATAACATGTGCAAATAGGACATATTGGTCCCTTTTCCAAGTGATTTGCAAGTGTTTGACTAGCCGGTCAGAACATCCTTTTAGTCTCATATGCAAGTGTTCATTCATAATGGTATAGCAAGTAATCATGAAAAGCATATAATTCTCACTTGAATTGTATTCACATGTAAAATGTAACAATTCAATCACATATAAATGTAATAGAATATAATCACATCATAAAATTATCACACATACACATTAGAATTTAATTATGGTTTTACTCACCTTTTAATATGACCAATCTTTATGGTAGGTTTGTTTCTCTCTCTAAGGCTTCCTTAAAGTGTTGAGATCTTAACATTTGATACATACATGGTTATAAGTATGTCAAAATGATTATAAATGCTTGGTATCCAACTATGGCATGATCCATGCAAATGGACCTAGTGTTTATGCATATTTTCCTTATATGGCAGTCTAACCTTGCTACACTCTTACAACAATAACTCAATATATATTCATACAAATGACTTGATTATTTTTTTAAAATAAACTAGACATATAATGATACAACATAGTCAAATTTCAAGTCAATATAAGATATATAGAATATGCGGTGAATTTTTGAATTTTTCCATGTTTCAATGTTATCTCAGTCTTAGTAGGTCTCACATTCTCGGGTATATCCCAAATTGTTCATAACAAATTGCAAAACTAATTTACCAAAAGTTACGCAACACATAATGGAACATTTTTCATGTTTTACTCATTGTCTAATTAAGTCATCAAAACAAATGACAAATCTCAGGGTGAGCTGGTTTTCAACGTGTTGACAATCAGTCGTGATCAAGGGGCAATATCTCCTCAACTAAGATGAATTTGAAAAAAACAATTTATAAACATGTAGATCAGACATAAATATACAACTTTCAAGTTTGCCACATCATCATATTCCAATTCTATGGCCATCAAATTCTTAGAATACAAAATTAAAAGACTAATGAGGTTTCATCAGGTTCAGGGTCAGTTGTAATCAATGAGCTATATCTCTTTTCACATAAAAAATTAAGAAAAATTGTTTTACAGGCATTTAGAGGGGATATAATCCTACAAATTTCATGTTTTTCACTATCTAAATCAACACATAAGGTCATCAAAATATATGAAATAGACAGACTGGGGAGATTTTTATTAGTTGTGAACCAGTCCTAATGAATGAGCCATATCTCTTCACACACACCAAATTCAGTAAAACTATTTTACATGAATTTATATGGGGCATAAATATACAACTTTCATATTTGACACCTTTCCTAATTCTTCTTCTAGGGTTATGAAATTATGGGTACAAAATTTGCTCTAACAATAAAATCAACACAGTCAGGTCTTGTTTCTTTTGAGCTTCAACCTCCATACAAGAGCTCTACCTCAAATTAATCCATAAACCATGCATGATTAACATGTCATGAGGAAGTAATTTCATGTGAGAAGAAGATAAATTAACTTACCTATTTTCCCAAAACCATAAAAGCTTAAGATTCATTCCTAGGCAGGTCACTCTTATCCTTCTCCTTCTTCTTCTTCTTGTTCTTCTTTTTCCTTAGCTCTCTCTTTCTTCTGCTACCCCTCGCATTGTTGGCTCTCCAATCTGATCCTAAAAGATAAAAAATTTAATTTGTATACCTATAATAATAGGACAAAATCATGGTATCTCACTACCATTGGTTGGGAATTCAATATTCCTCTTTTAGTCCCTCTTCTTCACTCTTTCATCACCTCCATCCATCTCCTAATCCCTATATACTCTTATACTTTTAAATAAGCACTAAAACACCATTATTTATGATGTTATATCATGCACACACCATAAGATAATTTTCCATGCAACTATACAAACATTACATATATGTTAAAGTGTCCCAAATGCAATGGTACAAGTGTCATCATCATGCTTATCCAATTTATTTATCTAAATGATCATTTATCCATTGCATATGTTAATGTGGGATTGCAAATCATTTATGTAATGAATGTGTTCATGTAAGAATGCCAATGAATGTCCATAGGGATGTTACAAAATATGATATCATCAACATTATTTGTACAATGAATGCATCATGATTGTGCATTTTAACAAACAAAGTTGTTTCAATCTTCCATTTTTCAAAATCATTTTGCAAAAGAAATGAACTAAACCTTTTGTACCAAGCTCTTGGAGCTTGTTTTAAACCTTACAATGGTCTATTTAACTTAAAAACATGATTTGGAAAAACATGAGATTCAAAACTAGGAGGTTGTTCAACATAAACTTCCTCCTCAATGAAACCATTAAAAAATGCACATTTAACATCCATCTAGAAAATTTTAAAATTCATGTCACATTTATAAGCTAAAAGAATCCTACTAACTTCTAATCTCGCTATGGGGGTATAGGTTTCATCATAACTAGGTCCTTCCTTTTGGTTGTACCCCTTAGCAACCAGTCTAGCCTTATTTCTAGTAATGAAATCTTGATCATCTAACTTATTCCTAAACACCCACTTGCATCTTATAATAGGGTGTTCCTTTGGCCTAAAAACAAATTCTCATACATTATTTCTCTCAAATTGGTTGAGTTTGTTTTGCATAACAATTACCCCACTTTCATCATCAAGAGCCTCATTAATAGATTTTGGCTCAAATTGAGAAACAAATGCAAGATTATTGTCTAAAGAATTGAGTTAAGATCTAGTACTTACACTCTTGGAAGTAACACCAATGATTAGATCGTTTGGGTGATGCTTGGAGAATCTCTAATCATTGGGAAGATCTTGATTTGAGGTTTTCATTAGTTGTGGTTTGTATTCCTTTTCTTTTCTTGATGTTATAGCTTCATCATGGTTTTTAGCCATCTCTCATGAGGTTGACTTCAACTCTAATTTTTCAAAGTCATCTGCAAGATTATCAACAAGAGAACCTTTCCCAAGATCAAGTTTACTAGATTCATCAAATACAATATTCATAGACTCTTCAACAATCATAGTACTTTTATTGAAAACTCTATAGGCTTCACTAAAGGTGGAATATCCTAGGAAAATATCTTCATTTGTCTTTAAATCAAAATTTTCAAGATTATACTTGGTATTTAAGATGTAACACTTACACCCAAAGACTCTTAGGTATGATAACTTAGGCTTTCTACCATTTCAAAGCTCATAAGAAGTTTTATTAAAAATGGGTCTTTTGAAACCATGATTTGCAATGTAACACAAAGTATTGATGGCTTTAGCCCAAATTTAATTAGGCAAGGAATACTCATTAACCATAGTTCTACCCATCTCTACTAGTATTCTATTTTTTTCACTCTGCAACACCATTTTGTTGTGGTGTTCTAAGAGTTGAAAAATTATGAAAAATCCCATTCTCTGAATAATAATATTCAAAAGATTCATTTTGAAATTCTTTTCCATGGTCACTCCTTATAGAAGAAATAAAGTAACCTTTTTCATTTTGAACTCTTTTTGTAAAACTTTTAAGAGCATCACAAGAGTCATGCTTATGAGTTATAAAGGATACCTAAGTAAATCTAGAGTAATCATGCCCCTCAAAGTTACTACACAAGTTTGGATTATCTAAAAAAGGACTTTGAGGCTTCTGATAGTGTCATTTAGGCATATGGTGATAGCAAAACGTTCACTATGCGTGTGTTCAAATCCTTGGTAAAGATAGGTGTAATGGAAACCATGATGGAATTCACAATCCTAGACATCTTGATCACATTTTTTTCCTTTTATTGAGAAGGCCATAGTATCATCCTCTTAGTATTGTGCCTTTTACTATTCATCAGAAGGTTAAGATTCCCTACAAAAGAGAGATTGTGACCATTTGTACAAAGGTAAGGGAAATTGTATCAACTTTAAGTGTGGTTGTTCCACACTTTTGAGGATTTCATGTTGTTAGAGGCACTGATAAGTGGGTTAATTCTAGGGTGATAGGGATTACAAAGAACATGAACTTCCTTCTAGGCTAGGGGCTAGGGAAGAATTCTACTGGCATATCATAGTTCTCAGAGATTCCTACCCATACTATAAGGAAAGGATTGGGGTGCCATGATGAAGGGTTAAAGAAAGAAATGATAGATTTGTGGGGGCCACAGTCAAACCTCTTTATGAAAGAAAGGGAAGTCATTGGAAAAGTGGAGCAAGGAACCATTCAAAGTGAGAAGTCAGTAGGCAATGACATGGATGAACATGAGAAGACTTTTTTCCAACTGGATGTCAGTGAACTAGGTTATCATAATTATCATGATTCATCAGAAGAGGATAACGATAAGAAGAAGAGAAAGAAGTAGGGAAAATATGTTGCAGGAATGGAAAATGATTAAGAAATAGGACATTTTATGGTTCTCCATGATCCTCAAACCACATGGTCGTGGAAGGATACAAAGAAGATCATTAATGAATAGAGGGGGCAATATGTATTGAAACAGATCATATAAGGAAAAGATCTAACTTGACAAGTAGAATACACCCTTTGTGCACTTAGAATGGGAGCATACTAGGTTATGCAAGCTCACTGAGACCTTTTACATAAGGATTAATTTAGAGCACATTGAAAGTATGATTATAAACTCCATTGAGGAAATGGGTGGTGAAGAAATGCAAGGTCCTGCAATGTCCTGCAGTGGAAGGATACCAAGAAGGTCATTAATGAATAAAGGGGGCAATATGTACTCGAACAAGATTTTTCGATCACTGAAGAAGATCATGCAAAGAAAGGGTCTAACTTAACAAGTAGAATGCACCCTTTATGCACTTAGAATGGAAGCATACTAGGCTATGCAAGTTCACCAAGGTCGTTTACATAAGGATTAATTTGGAGCACATTGAAAGCATGATGATAAACTCTATTAAGGAAATGGGTGGTGAAGAAATACAAGGTCCTACAGTGGAGACTAAGCTGACTATGATAGAAAGTGCAACTCTTTAGGCAGATTTCCTGAAGATTAAGCTAATAAATGATCAAATGAAATAAAGTTTTGAGAGGGTTGTTAAGGTTGTCATAGGGATGGAAGGTAAAACAGAGAATGAAGCTAAAATAGATGTTACACGATCAATTATTCAAGTATTCTGGTCAATAAAGGAAACAACAAAGAGGAAGCACAGGAAGAGGAGGTTCTCACTGCTCCCTAGAAAAAGCTGTCATTCTAGGGTTTATTGATGTTCTTATTTCTAGTCTCTTTGAGGAATGAATGATGATGTGTCTCCATATTGTAGTGTACATTGTATGCATCATTTCAAAAGCGTATTTAACATTAAGTCTATGCATATCACTGCATTTAACCTTGGCACATAGGAAAATTCAAAAATCTTACTCATTGCTAATGATGTCACGCCAAAGAACAAAGGAGGTTTGAGCAACTACTCAAGAAATATCAAAAGGTCTTCGCTTGGACATATGAGGATATGCTAGGGGTCAATAGGCATATTACGAAACACATAATCTTGACTGACCCATACATGAAACCATTCAAATGGAAGCTTCACAAGATGAGACCAGAGTGGGCTCAGTTGGTTAAGAAAGAGGTAGCAAAGCAACTAAATGCCAAATTCTTGAATGTGGTAGACTATCCCAAAGGTTGGCCAATATAGTGCCAGTACCGAAGAAAGATTGGAGAGTGAGGGTGTGCATTAATTATAGGGATCTAAACAAAGCATGCCTAAAGGATGATTTTTATTTTCCACATATTGATGTACTAATTGATAGTGATGCAGCTTCTGTTATGTATTCCTTTATGGATGGATTCTCTAAGCATAACCAAATTCTCATGGTTGGCATAGATAAGGTAAAGACAACCTTTATCAAAGAATAGGGGACTTTATTTTACAAGGTGATGCAATTTGGATTAAAGAATTCAGGAGCAACATACCAAACAATGGCTATGACCTTGTTGCATGACTTAATCCATAAAGAGGTGCAGGTATGTGTAGATGACATGATGGTGAAGTCAGAAATCAAGGAAATTCATTTTGAAGCTTTGGAGAAGTTCTTGAAGAGGATTGATGACTACAACCAGAGGTTGAATCTGAAGAAGTATTTGTTCAGGGCCACCTTTAGTAAGCTACTAGGACATGTGGTCAACAAGAGAGGTATTGATGTGAATCCTAATAAGGTGAAGGCAATTCAAGACATAACTGTGCCTAAGACAGAAAAAGAGGTATGAGGTTTTTTAGACTGCTTACAATACATCAACCAGTTCATAACAAGATTGACCCCATTTGTGAACCCATCTTTAAGTTGCTAAGGAAAGATTAGTCGGTGGAATGGAATGAATAGCGTTAAATGGCCTTTAACAAAATAAAAGCATATTTGACCAACCCATTAGTATTGAAGTTGTTGAGGCCTAGAAAATCATTAACTTTATATCTAACAGTGGAAGGTAGTTTTATAAGTGCGATGTTAGCTTAAGAAGATGAGGCAGGGAATGAGCACACAGTATACTATATTAGTAAGAAGTTGTTACCTTATGAGTAAAAGTATAATCAAATGGAGATGACCTATCTAGCACTGGTATGGGTAACGAAGAAGCTGAGGCATTACTTTTAATCATACTTAATGGATGTAACAACCTTTTTCATTTACAAAACTCATACTATTCATGTCCAAAATACATATGCATAAAGGTTTTATCCATCCTTCACACACAATCCAACATCTATTTTCATGTACATATATGTTAACTAATGTCATGACACGAGAGATAGAGAGTTGGAATTCAGCTGATGACTTATGGTCCATGTGTCTCAATGCAAATCTCTAAGACACATAATGAGACAACATATTCAAATTTTAGGCCAACATCAGACACATAGAAAATGTGGTGAATTTTTACATTTGTCCCTATTACAGTGTCCTCTCATTTTGAATAGGTCTTACTCTCTTGGGTGTATCTCAAATTGTACAAGTCCAATTGAAATAATAATCTACCATCAATTGTAAAACATATAAAGGAACATTTTTCATGTTTTACTCATTGTCTGATTCAGTCTATAAGGTCACCAAAATAAAGGACCAATCTCATGGTGAGTAGGTTCGTAACATGTTGACAACTAGTCATGATGAAGGGATCATATCCTAATAACCATGTCAGATTTGGCAATGATATTTCACAGGCATGTAGATCAGACATAAAAACACAACTTTCAAGTTTGGACCATCATCAAATTCTGAATCTATGGCCACCAAATTCTTGGAAAATAGATTCAAAAGAAAGATGGGGTTTCATCCGGGTACAATGTCAGTCCCAATCAATAAGCCATAACTCTTTCCACATAGAAAATCAATCTAAACTGATTTACAGGTATTTAGAAAGGATATAAAGCTAGAAGTTTCATGCTTTTCACTTTGTCAAAATATAAGGCCATAAAAATATAAGAAAACAGAAGACTGAGATCATCTCAGTTCGGATTTGACCCATCCATACTGAAAGAGTCATATCTCCTCACACACATAGAATCAAGAAAAACTAATTCCTAGACATTTATATGAGACATAAAGCTACAACTTTCATATTTTGTACTTTCCCTAATTCCTCTTCTATGGTTATGAAATCATGGGTGCAAAATTCTGCTCTAACAGTAAAACCAACAGAATGAGTTCTTGTTCTCTTTGATTACAACTTCCATCCATGAGATCTACCTTAATTACTCCATAATTCTCCCTGACCATGCATGATTAACGTGTTATGAGAGGTTATTTCAGTTGAGAAGAAGATAAATTAACTTACCTATTGTCCCAGAATCAGAAAACCTTATGATTCTATCCTAGGTATGTCACTCTTCTCCCCTTCCTTCTTCTTCTTCTTCTTCTTCTTTCTTTCTCTCCTCTTTCAGTTGTATTTCATCCTTCTCCTCTCTTACCAGACCCTAATGGTCTATATTATTATTTTAAATAAAGCAAAAGATTGGGGGCTGGTTTCTTATTGGATGAAAGTTAAAAGTTTTGCTTTTAGTCCATCTTCTTCACTCCTTAAGCACTTCCATCCATCTCCTAATTCTTATATGCTCCTTATACTTTTAATTAAGCTCTAAAACACCATTATTTATGATACTATAACATGCACACAACATAAAACAATTTGTCATGCAACTATACAAACACTACAGATATGTTCAAATGTCCCCAAATGCAAAGGTGCA